>VWZI01019773.1:83784-115981 GCA_013396835.1 Psilopogon haemacephalus
GTACCTGCCTCAGCAGCCCATACCTGTCGCTGCAGCCCGTACCTGTTGCTGCAGCCAGTACCTGCCTCAGCAGCCCGTACCTGCCTCAGCAGCCCGTACCTGCCTCAGCAGCCCGTACCTGTCGCTGCAGCCCGTACCTGCCTCAGCAGCCCATACCTGCCTCAGCAGCCCGTACCTGTCGCTGCAGCCCGTACCTGTCGCTGCAGCTCGTACCTGTCGCTGCAGCCAGTACCTGCCTCAGCAGCCCATACCTGTCGCTGCAGCTCGTACCTGTCGCTGCAGCCCGTACCTGCCTCAGCAGCCCGTACCTGTCGCTGCAGCCCGTACCTGCCTCAGCAGCCCATACCTGCCTCAGCAGCCCGTACCTGTCGCTGCAGCTCGTACCTGTCGCTGCAGCCCGTACCTGCCTCAGCAGCCCATACCTGTCGCTGCAGCTCGTACCTGTCGCTGCAGCCCGTACCTGCCTCAGCAGCCCATACCTGTCGCTGCAGCTCGTACCTGTCGCTGCAGCCCATACCTGTTGCTGCAGCCCGTACCGGCACGGCCCCGCGGGGCACAGCAGCCCCTCTGGTTGTCTGCCGGCACTGTGCACACACTGGGGGTCTTTCGCTACCTCCTTTGCCTGCTTTCAGTCACTTCATTTAGTGCTTCTGTGTAAGCCACAGGTGTCAGTTCATTAAGCGGCTGCCACATTCGGCTACGTAGCTGAGGGTGCTTCAGTCACCCACATCTCTCCACTCCAGTGGCTTAGATCCATTCTAATTAGAAGTCTTGTAACTCAATTATCTCGCAGTGCAATTAGCACTTACTGTAGAGTCACAGAATCGTTTCGGCTGGCATTTAAGATCACTGAGCCCCACCATTCTCTAACTCTACCAAGGCCGGTGCTAACCCATGCCCCTCGGCACCACATCTTTGCTTCTTCGGTGTCGTGCTCTTTCCACGGGCACCTCTGCGCTAGGAGAAGCTTGGGAGGCTGCATTGACACCACCTCGGGCTGCTCTTGCTTAAGGTGACAGACAACTCGATGCGTTTACCCGGTAACGAAGTTTTGTTTTTCTGAGCGTTAAAAGCTAACCGCTGCCGGAATGTGAGCAGAATCAATCGCATCCTGTCCGAGGAGTCGATATCCTACAGCTAGAACCATCTCCCATCGCACAGGGGTTGCGTGCGCTGGCACCGCTGGGTCGGTTTGTTTGTTAGCGCTCGTAGTTAGCGTGGAACCAGCCAAGTGGGTGATGTACAGGCGGGGGAGAAAGAAACTTGATTCAATTTGTCAGCTGTCAGAGGAAATCCTTAAAGCCATTCTTCAGCTCGCAGTTTTCCTCCTCCTGCTGCTGCTGCTGCTGCGTTTGCTTGCTCTTTGCATTTTTAGCCTTGCTAAAAAGAACTCTGTAAGGAGACACCGCGTGTGTGGGTGAACTAATCAGAGCCCCTGGAATACCACCTAGCTCCCATCTGACCTCGGTGGCACACTATAGGCTGAGCACTTCGGGTTAGGAGTTTTTAGGGGTCAGGATTTACTTTGGGAAATATAATGCACTGCCATTTCAGGAAAGGAGAGTCTCAAGCAGCTGAGCCAAGACTTGGTTTAGCTGTGTGAGGACAAAGGGCAGTCGATCTGTTAATGTCTCAGATTTGTTTGTACCTTGAGACTCACTTTGCAGCTTTCGTCGGTGCGGATAAAAATTCATAGAATCATTGAATGGTTTAGGCTGGAAGGGACCTCAGAACTCATCCAGTTCCAACCCCCTGCCATAGGCAGGGACACCTCCCGCTAGAACAGGTCGCTCAAGGCTGTGTTTAGATGATGACTTATTGGTGAAGGATGAGATTTTAAGATTTTTGGAGCATTAAGATCTTTATATTTCCCCCCCCTCCCCCTTCTTTTTTTTTTTTTCCCCTCCTTGCCAGCTGATTAATTTTTCAGCTATAAAAATACTGATGTGGTATTTCTTTTAATATTCTCTCACCCTCTTCCTCTCTCTCTCTCACACACAGAGAGACACTTTTGGAGAATATCCTTTCTGTAAGGGTATATCTTGTTTCTTTTTTTAACCTCTGCACAGAAGGGATATTATCATTATTTGCCTTTGAAATCAAAATCATCTGTCTTTGGGTGTTCTGCACTGCTGGAATGCTGTGAGAACTGAGTTCTGGTAACTCAGCGAGGAGCGCCAGGGCTTTTAATTAAATCATAGAAGCAGTCAGGGTTGGAAGGGACCTCAAGGATCATCCAATTCCAACCCCCCTGCCATGCCCAGGGACACCCAAAGCAGGTCACCCAGGAACACATAGGATCATGGAATCAGTCAGGGTTGGAAGGGACCTCAAGGATCATCCAATTCCAGCCCCCCTGCCATGAGCAGGGACACCTCACACTAGATCAGGCTGTCCAGAGCCTCATCCAGCCTGGCTGCAAACACATCCAGGGATGAGGCTTCCACCACCTCCCTGGGCAACCCATTCTGGAGTCTCCACCCTCATGGGGAAGAACTTCCTAACATTCAGTCTAAATCTACCCATTTCTAGCTTTAGTCCATTCCCCCTAGTCCTAACACTACCTTGGCATCCTAAAATGTCCCTCTCCAGCTTTCCTTTAAGGCCACAACATTTATAAAGTGATGACAGCACTTGCTGAACCTCATGACTGATCTCAGGTTTAAGTCAGTCTTAAGTCAAATTTAAGGCAGGTCTTCTAAGATCTGCTAGAGCTGCTAGGAGGTGCTAAAACTGTGCAGGTATCACTGAATCTTCTAGGCAAAAGAGGTAACGAACTCATCGCTGCTACTAAACGTTTGAGCAGTGCTGCCTTCAGTGAAGTCCTGGGGGATTTTGAAGGTGGCCAAGTGTGTTATTAGACCCCAGGGCTTATACCTTTAGACTGACAACTTTTGTTTTTCCACTTAACAGCCTACTTAAGAGTCGTTTTCTACTTAACAGTCTGCTTAACAGTCGTTTGCTACTTAGCAGACCACAAGGTTGGATGGGGTGGGGGGTGTGGGGTGAGTATTCTTCTCGAACTGTGAGCGCCAGTCGGATGTCTGCGGAGAGAATTATGTAACGGAGCTGCAATGCTTTGAAAAACACTTTCTGAGACATCACAATGAATTCCCATGTCGGTTTTTAGAACAGAACATTTTGCACCTCAAAGATGAGAACAGTCTGTAATTCTGCTTGGGGTTTTGTGTGGGTTTGGGTTTTGTTTGTGTTTTTTTCTGTTTTTTAATTTATTGTTGTTTTTTTAAGTTGGTTGAAAAATCTACGATGGGCAAAAACCTGGAGTTAATTTGAAGCAGTTTGGTTGTTTGGGGGGTGTGTGTGTGGTGTTTTTTTTTTTTTCCCAGCTGTGATTGCTGTTTGTTCTGCTGTTATTTGAGCACTAAGTGGGCATGAAGAATTTCTCATAAAATGGAAGTATCAGAACAGGAAACATAGAATCAGAGAATGGTAAGGGTTGGAAGTGACCTCTGGAGATCATCCAGTCCTGTACCCAGAGGGGAGGAAGAATAAACTGCAGCAGGACAGGCTAGGAGGTGACTGCTGGAGAGCAGCCCCAAGGAGAGGGAGCTGAGAGTGCTGGGGGAGAACATCCATGGCACAGCAATGTGCCCTGGGGGACAAGAGGGCCAAGGGGATCCTGGGGTGTATTAAGCAGAGTGTGTCCAGCAGATCAAGGGAGGTTCTCCTCCCCCTCTACTCTGCCCTGGTGTTATCCCATCTTGAGTATTTGTGGTGGTGAAGTGACATCCTGTGTTTTCTTCTCTCAGCCAATAGTCCAATTTCTTACTCAAATTCTCCAGTTAGTTCAAACCAGCACAATACTGCCTTCAGTTTGGGGCTCCCCAGTTTCAGAGGGACAGAGATCTGCTGGAGAGGGTCCAAGGGAAGGCTGTGAGGATGCTGAGGGGACTGCAGCACTGCCTGGGGAGGAGAGGCTGAGGGACCTGGGGCTGCTTAGTGTGCAGAAGAGAAGCCTGTGAGAGGATTGCATCAATGTTTGTAAATCTCTGAGGGCTGGGGGTCAGGAGTGGGGGGACAGACTCTGCTCACTGCTCCCTGCCATAGGCCAAGGAGCAATGGATGGAAGCTGCAGCACAGGAGGTTGCAGCTCAACACAAGAGGCAACTTCTTGCCTGTGTGGGTCCCAGAGCAGTGGCACAAGCTGCCCAGAGAGGTTGTGGAGTCTTCTTGTCTGGAGCCTTTCCAGGCCTGTCTGGATGTGTTGCTGTGTGCCCTGAGCTAGCTTGGATGGTCCTGCTGTGGCAGGGGAGTTGGACTCAATGATCTCTTTGGGCTCCTTCCAACCCCTGACATCCTGTGGGCCTGTAATGTTGATTTTGACTCTTGAAGTCTTCCTCTGGAATCTTGAAGTCTTCCTTTGGAATCTTGAACTGAGGCTTATTCTCTCCCGTGGAAGGTGAGAGGGACACAGTAGTAGTAAGGTAGAAGGAAATAAAAATGTTGCATTTGATCCTGAAGAATTAATTCCTTGCTAATAGTTTTAACTATCCGTCATGGGAGGGAAATGAAAGCTATGTGTGTGTGCAAGGTGTGAACAGCAGGGGCGGGGCTGAGGGACATACCTTGCACAGTAACTAGATCTGTGGTGTCAGCTGCTGACAGCAGTGGTGGTAGCTGGTGGAGCAGAGGTGTTTGTCTGCATTTCTCATGTCAGAAGCTGACTCCGTAGGATGTTTATAAACTCCGAGTGAAATGCCTCACTTGAAAGAGAAATGAGAGGTGCACTCCAGTCTGCTCTTACGAGAGCACAGAAGCATGGAATTGTTTTGCTTGGAAAGGACCTGCAAGTTCATCCAGTCCAACCACTCTTCAGCTCTACCAAGGCTGTCACTAAAACCTCAGTACCACATCTCTGCCTCTTTGAAATACCTGCAGGGGTGGGGATTTGACCAGCTCCCTGGGCAGGCTTTGAGAACTCTTTCAGTCAATGAATTTCTTCTCGTGTCCAAGCTAAATGTTCCCAGGTGTAAGTAGAGGCCATCTCCTCTTATCCTATGATTTGTTTAGGCAGCTGTTGATCAGCATCCTCAGGTCTTTCTCTGCTGGGCAGTTTTCCACTAGTGCCAGTCTGTTAGGCAGTGGATGGTGGCCAGATTTCAAAGATGACCACCACCCTCCCCCAGCTAAGAATCATTTCCAGTGTAGGGGATGGCATTTAACCATTCAAAGCATATTACTGACATTATTTGGAGGTGATTCATGGTTAGGTTGGAAGGGATCATCCAGTTACAACTCCCTGCCATGGGCAGGGTCACCTCCCATTAGCCCAGGATGATCAGAGCCTTATGCAGCTTGGTCTTAAATACTGCAAGGATGAGGTGTCCTGGGGAACCCATTGCAGTGTCTGCCTCACAGTAAAAAAACTTCTTCCTGATTTCCAATCTACCTCTACTCTACTCTAGTTTAAAAGCAACATCCCTTGCCTGGTCACCTTATAGAGACTTATAGAAAGTCTCTCCTCAGCATTCTGCATTCTGCTTCTCCAGGCTGAACAGCTCCAGCTCCCTCTTGCTGTCCCCATAGCAGAGTGCTTCAGCCCTCTGATCATCTTTGTAGCCTCCTCTGGACTATCTCCAAGAGCTCCAGGTCCTTCTTGGGTCAGGGGCTCCAGAACTGGAGGCAATGCTGCAGGTGTGGTCTCAGCAGAGCAGAGCAGAGGAGCAGAATCCCTTCCCTATCCTGCTGCTCACACTGCTTTTCAGCTTGACATGAGCCACTGCTGGCTCATGTCAAGCTTCTCACCAGCCAATACCCCTTTGTAAATTATTCAGGTGGTCCTGGGAACCATCAGATTGATAAATTTGCATTCTGCTTCCCTGAGAGAGCAAGGCTTGGGTGATTGCTCTGTTTATCAGCTTGTTCTCACCTAAATACATTTTGAAGTTGTCCAATGGAAAGCAAAGTGGAAATCTTTAAGCCAATCACTGGAAATCAATAGGAGTTTGGGAAGAAGAGCCCCAGAGTACTTCTGTGAAAGAAAAGGTAGAATTTAGCCAGTATCTAATCCCTTCAATCTGGTTAGTCCACATAAGTAGAGCTCTGGCTTCAAGAATGGGGAGAAGAATAAGGCTGTTGTGGAGGGCAGGGGCCTCACAATGTGTAAAATTCTGTGTATAGCTGTAAAAAGTCTAATTTCAGGCTTTCACAGCAGGTGACAAGCCTTGGTCACTGGAGGTGTACAGCACTCCAGTGGATTCCATCTATGCCCTTCTGACATTCCCTCTGTGTGCTACTGATAAACTCCTGGTGATCTGGAAAGTAGGATTTTTGTTTCTTCTTATTTTTCTCTGTATTATTTTCCTTTTCCCATTTCCTCTTAATTTTCTCCTCCTCCTCTCCTTTCTCCTTTCTCTCTCCTCCTTCCTCCTTTCTCCTTTCTCCCTCCTCCTTTCTCCTTCCTACTTTCTTCCTCCTCTCTTCCTCCTCCTTTCTCCTTTCTCTCTCCTCCTTTCTCCCTCCTCCTTCCCCCTTCCTCTCTTCTCCTTCCTCCTTTCTCTTTCATCCTTTCTCCCTTCTCCTTTTGGTTTACTTCAAAATAGTTTGCCATATTATTTTCTTACAGTTTAATCACTAGTTGAGAAGGTGATAGCAGAGGCCATGAATGTATTTTCCAGGTTTAGAATGTGAGAAAGGAAAACAGAGTGATTTAAAGTCAACCCAAGGTGTTAGAAATAGGTAGACTGTTCCAGGCTGACTGGAGGCATGAATTTTGTAGAATCATCGAATTGATTTGGCTGGAAAAGACCTTTAAGATCCTCAAATCCAACCATTCTCCAACTCTACCAAGGCTGATGCTAAGCCATGTCCCTCAGAACCACATCTCTGCCTCCAGGGATGGGGATTTCACCACCTCCATGAGCAGCCTGTGCCGGTCTTTGAGAACCCCTTCAGTAAAGAAGTTTCTTCTAACACCCAACCTTAGCCTCCCCTGATGCAACTTGAGGGCATTTCCTCTTGTTCTATCGCTTGTTACTAGGGCTTAGAGCCCAGATCCCACCTGACTGCAGCCTCCTTTCAGGGAGCTGTAGAGAGCAATGTCTTCCCTCAGCCTCCTCTTCTCCACAGCAAACACCCCCAGCTCCTTCAGCTGCTGCTCCCCAGCCCTGTTCTCCAAACCCTTCCCCATCTTTCCTGTCCTTCTCTGGACATACTCTAGCCCCTCAATGTTTTTCTTGGAGTGAGTGCTCCAGAACTGAAGCCAGGACTCAAGGTTTGATATCACACCTTGAGTGCAGAGTACAGGAGGATGCTCCAGAATCACACCTTGGGTGCAGAGTACAGGGGGATGCTCCAAAACTGAAGGCAGGACTCAAGGTTTGATGTCACACCTTGAGTGCAGAGTACAGGAGGATGCTCCAGAATCACACCTTGGGTGCAGAGTACAGGAGGATGCTCCAGAACTGAAGGCAGGACTCAAGGTTTGCTGTCACACCTTGAGTGCAGAGTACAGAAGGACAATCAGTTCTGTGGTCCTGATGCAAGCCAGGCTGCTGTTGTCCTCCTTGGCTATCTGAGCACACTGCTGGCTGGTGTTCAAGACACTGCTTTTTGGGCACACTCTTTAACTTGAAATAAGCACAGCCCAGGGGAGTGAGGTTGGTATTGTATGAGGAAGCATAAATCTCTCCAAGCAACCAACGCAAGACTCAAGATGCTCTTTGTGTTTAAACCCTTTATTATTACTTTTCCCTCCTACAAGTTTGGTTTCATTTTTATTTTACAGGAGTCATTCTTCCTAGGCTTGCAATACTGAAGTCAGAGCAGTGGGTCCTTAACCTGCTCCAAAAAAAAAAAAAATCCACCTTAACCTAGCACAGCAAACAACCAGCTTTAATTAATTCAGGCTGGAGGAAGGAGTTCACCCACTCATGTTCTGATTTCTTATCCAGCTCCTTGGACTGACAGTTATTGGAGGCTGGAAGTATTTTGCAATAAGAGGCAGCATGAATTCCTAGTGTGGGGTTGGCTGTTTGTTTGGGTTTTTTTTTTCCATTTCCTCCCCTCCTGAAATTCAAATTCCTTGTGTTTGTAGGTCAGAAGTGGTGGTAGGACACAAATAACCTGCTCTTAACTGAGTCGAGGCAATCCCAGGCACAAATCCAGGCTGGGCAGTGCCTGGCTGGAGAGCAGCCCTGAGGAGAAGGACCTGGGGGTGCTGGTGGAGGAGAAGCTGAAGATGAGGCAGCAGTGTGCACTTGCAGGGCAGAAAGGCAAGCAGAGGCTGGGCTGCAGCAGGAGCAGTGTGGGCAGCAGGGCCAGGGAGGTGATTGTGCCCCTCTGCTGTGCTCTGCTGAGAGCCCACCTGGAGTAGTGCATCCAGTGCTGGAGCCCCTGGGACAAGAGGGATGTGGAGATGCTGGAGGTGTGCAGAGAAGGGCCCCGAGGATGCTCAGAGGGCTGCAGCAGCTCTGCTGTGAGCACAGCCTGAAAGAGTTGGGGCTGTGCAGGCTGGAGAAGGGGAGGCTCCCAGGGGACCTTCTGGTGGCCCTCCAAGATCTGCAGGGGGCTACAGAAAAGCTGGGGAGGGACTTTTGAGGGTGTGAGCGAGTGAGAGGACTGAGGGGAATGGAGCAAAGCTGGAGGTGGGGAGATTGAGGCTGGAGGTGAGGAGGAAGTTGCTGAGCATGAGAGTGGTGAGAGGCTGGAATGGGTTGCCCCTGCAGGGAGGTGTTTGGGGCCAGATCCCTGGAGGTGTTTTTGGCCAGGCTGGCAGAGGCTGTGGGCAGCCTGCTCTAGGGTAGGGTGTCCCTGGGCATGGCAGGGGGGTTGGAACTGCCTGATCCTTGTGGTCCCTTCCAACCCTGACTGGTTCTAGAATTCTAGGAACTACTTTTTTTTCCTCCTGCTTGATTTCTGTCTGGCATACCTAGGGGCTCATTTGTCACACACCTAACATCTCAGGCCACACTAACAATGGGACAGAGCAAATCTGCCTTACAGATGTAAAACACAGGCAAATATCTTCTGTTTGCTAAACTTTCTGTTGACTCCATCCAGGTCTTTGAAAGAGGGAAGGGAATTCCTTGATGTCTGCCCATAAAGCTAGTTCCTGAGCTGCCTCCTGCTGCTGACTGCATGTTAATTAATGTCTGGTAGCAGCTACTGCAGCTGGGAGCTGATTCTTGCTTTTAGGCAGCTTTGATGTTCTCGAGATGAAACTGTAGGTAAGAGAGATACTGAACAAAAGGGCAACGATTTTGGACCACTTCTGTACCACGGATAAGGCAGAAATCATAGAAAAATAGAACTGTTTTGGTTGGGAAAGACATCTAAGACCCTGTTCCTCCTGCCTCTTTTAGGCAAGCCTAAAAAGCTGCCTGCAGGGACACCCTTCCATTCCTGCTTCATTTCATAGGATTATTGAATTGTTTTGGTTGGAAAGGACCTTTAAGATCATTGAGTCCAACCATCAGCCCAGCACCACCATGGCCACTAGACCACATCCCCATGTGGTGCCATGGCCACAGGTTGCTTGAACACCTCCAGGGACGAGGTCTCCAGCACCTCCCTGGGCAGCCTGTGCCAATCCCTGACCACTCTTGCAGCAAACAAATTTTTCCTCATCTCCAACCTAACCTTCTCCTGGCACAATTCCAGGCCATTTCTTTTCTCTATCACCTGACTCTAGGAAGAAGAGCCCAAATCCCATGTCACTGCAACCTCCTTTCAAGGGAGCTGTAGAGAGCAATAAGGTTTCTCCTCAGCCTCCTCTTCTCCAGTCTGATCACCCCCATCTCCCTCAGCTGCTCCTCCCCAGCCCTGCTCCCCAGTCCCTTCAGCAGCTCTGGACATGCTCCAGAAGAGCCCAACCCCTACCTCACTGCATCCTCCTTTCAGGGAGTTTAAATTGTCTTTTGGCTTGCCCTTTTTTTTTTTTTTTTCCTTTTTGCCCCAATCCATTTTATTACCAACACAATAAAGATTTCCAGAAAAATGTAGCTTGAATTCCTATGATTTTTTTTTTTGTTTGTTCTGAGCTCTCTTGGATTCTTGCAAAACTCCAAACAAATAGCTGTTACTACCCAATTTTTTTTTTTTTTCCTTCTTCCTCCCCCAGCACTTCAGCCTCCATCAGTCCCACCTTAGCCTCACAAAGATTTTCCTAGGACTCTGCTGCCTGCCAGATTCCTCTCCCAAACATTATCTCTGAATCAGCCCTTGTAATAAGGTTAGGCTGTGAAGCAGCTGTAGCAGTGTTATGCCAGGGAACTCTTGTGAAACCTCAGGGAGAATAATCAACATTCCTGCTGTGTGGATTATCCAAATGCTATTACCATGCCTTCTTGTGTCCTGACTGACTGATGTGGAATCACAGAATCCTAGAATCAGTCCGGGTTGGAAGGGACCACAAGGAACAGCCAGTTCCAACCCCCCTGCCATGCCCAGGGACACCCTACCCTAGAGCAGAATTTGGGATAGCAGAAAGGAAAAAGGGCTCTCAGAGGATGCTGTGGGAAGTTCATTGATCTGTTTTCTTTCCCCAATTACTTTAATTTCTGCCTTTCTGAAAAAAATAGATTAGAATCACAGAATTACAGAATCAGTTAGGGTTGGAAGGGACCACAAAGATCATCCAGTTCCAACCCCATTGCCATGCCCAGGGACACCCTACCCTAGAGCAGATAACACAGCAACACATCCAGGTGGTTCTTGAATATCTCCAGAGAGGGAGATTCCACAACCCCCCTGGGCAGCCTGTGTCATTGCTCTGTCACCCTCACAGGGAAAAAAATCCTCCTCATAGAATCATAGAATCCTAGAATCAGTCAGGGTTGGAAGGGACAACAAGGATCGTATAGTCCCAACCCCCCTGCCATGCCCAGGGACACCCTACCCTAGAGCAGGCTGCCCACAGCCTCTGCCAGCCTGGACAAAAACACCTCCAGGGATCTGGCCCCAGACACCTCCCTGCAGGGGCAACCCATTCCAGCCTTTCACCACTCTCATGCTCAGCAACTTCCTCCTCACCTCCAGCCTTTACTCCGTTCCCCCTAGTCCTGTCACTCCCTGATAGCCTCAAAAGTCCCTCCCCAGCATTTTTGTAGGTGTCCTTCAGATTCTGGAAGGTCACCTCGGAGTGTCCTCTTCTCCAAACTGAATAATGTGAGGATTCACATGGATTTCGGATTTAATAAATGAAAAAAGACAATTACCAAACAGTGAATAAAATAGGATTAACACCNTTAAACATTCTTCACCCACCCCAATGACTAGAGGCAGTTTTCAAGGTCAGTTAGAAAGAATCAGAAGAATTCTTTGTTGGAGAAGTTTGGAAAGTCCTAAACGTCCTGCACAGGTTCTACTGCTGTGGGGAATGGAGCAAGGCTGAGCTTGGCAATCAGGAACTTAGAGAAGGGCTTCTGATGCCAGGATGAGGGACTAAGTGGCATTTGCTGTTGCCAAGGTCCTGTGGGAAAGCAACACTTGGGAGAGCAGTGGCAGCCACCTTGTTACCTCCTGTTTAGCTCAGAATATGGAGTAGAAAGCAGACGGATTTGCTCAGCCCACAATTAACTGCTGCAGCCAAAACCTTTGTGTTCTTTCCCTAAATCACTACACCTGTTGCACAACATTTCCTGGCTCTCTTTTCAGAGCCCCACTCACGCTGTGAGTCTGTGATTTCACCCCCCTGGATCATTTTTCAGTCATCTTTGAGGGCAATTGTGGAACCCTCTCTGTTGTCAGTGTGAGAACTGCCATGCACAGCATGTGGCATCAGACAAGAGTTTGCCTCTCACTGGCTTTTGATTCTGGTGTAACTGGGGGATGCTCGTGTGGGTATTTGCAATGTGCACACCGAATTCCTCCCTCAGCACAGGGTCCTTCTACAGCTGGGCACAGCTTCTCAATTCACTCCCTTGCCTTAGGGTTGTGTGGGCTTGGGGTCTGTGCAGCTCTCCTTCTCCCTGCCAGCCACTTTTTGGGTCTGCTGCTATAGTAAATATGGCAAATGTTTGCTAAATCCAGAGTGGGTGGGAAGCTTTTACATGCATACCCTATAATCATTGATTATGCATGCAGCTTGCAGTTTCTTCCCCCAGCTGCAGCTCTGACATGGAGAACAAGGCAGTGATTTGCCAGCAAAATTAATAGTTAAATGCTTGTTATCAACTTCATAGCTTGTTAACCAGAGGGGAAAATGCACCCAGCCTGTTTGCTACATTGATAGGAGGTATTTACAAGTGATTTCGAAGCTCGGAGTTTAATTGGTGAAAGGGATTTTGTGGCACAGAAAACAACGAAGCTAATAGCAACAATCCTCCTCAACAGCATTGTTGACAGCTCGGGTCAGTTCCTGGGGAAATGAGGCACTGGCCCAGAAGGATACAATGGTGCTCAAGTTGTTGCAGTGAGTCGTGGGGCTGGTTGTTGAAGGTACCTTCTGCTTTCACAGGGTCACAGAATGTTAGGTGTTGGAAGGCACCTCTGGAGATCATAGATCCAAGCCTCCCTGCCAAAGCAACATCACCTAGGCCAGGTCACACAGGAACACATCCAGGCAGGCTTGCAATGTCTGCAAGGATGAAGACTCCACCACCTCTCTGAGCAGCCTGCTCCAGTGCTCCATCACCCTCCAATTACAGCAGTTCCTCCTCATGTTTAGATGGAGCTTCTGATGCTCAAGTTTGTGGCTGTTACCTCTTCTCCTGTCATTGAACGAAGCCTGGTCCCATCCTCCTGACACCCACCCTTGAAGTACTGACCAGCATTGATGAGATCCCCCTCAGGCTGCTCTGTTCCAGACTGAAAGGCTCCAATTCTCTCAGCCTTTCCTCATCAGAGAGATGTTCCAGATCCCTCAGCATCTTTGTAGCCCTTGTAGAATCTTGGCCTGTGGTTTTACTTTCATTATTTCCCCTTTGTCTGTCCTTCTTAGGTAACACCAGGGAGGAGATGATCTTCAAGGCCCTTTCTGACCCAAACCGTTCTCTTATGAACCAGTTGCATGGTTCCAGTACATGAAATTCTCATTGTCTCTTTCTCCCTTCATTTGGGTTGTAAATGAGCAGGGTGACCCAGGGCAGGTCACACAGGGACACATCCAGGTGGATTTTGAATGACTCCAGATATGGAGTCATTGTAGAGTCTCAGTTTGTGTTTGCACTCTCATTATTTCCCTTCTGTCTGTCCTTCTTAGACAACACCAAGGTGTTTGGGACGAGATGATCTTCAAGGCCCTTTCTGACCCAGACCATTCTATGGCTCTTATGAACCAGCTGCATGGTCTCAATGCAAGAAATTGTCCTTGTCTCTCTTTCCTTTGAATTGGGTTGTAAATATTTCCCTGGGAAGCCTGAAAATGGTGAAGAATCACAGCAAAGAACAGTAACAGTAAGGCTTGGACAGCTACATGGAAGTTGTGGCAACACTGCAAAGTGCAAACAACCCCTACTACAACATGGATAATGAGGACTTTAACCACCACCTCTCTTCCTGTTATTGCCAGTCTGTATTTGTGTGTCTATGTTGCTCTCAGGACAGCAGAGAGTTTTCTTCTCAGTGGCTTATCAAATCTGTGCAAAGAAGCACAGATGATTTTTAAGGTCTCTTCCAACGTAAACCATTCTGTGATTCTATGATTCTATGAAGCCCAAGAGTGACTGGAAACACACCCAGAGCCAAATGTGACTGGAGGAGCATTTTTACTGCTCAGGTGCATGACTTTGAGCATCATGTGTGAAGAGCACCAGTTTGGACTCTTGTCCCATAGAATACGTCATAGAATGACAGAACTACTTAGGTTGGAAGGGGAGTTAAGCATCATCCAGTTCCAACCCTCCTGCCATGGGCAAGGACACCTCTCAACTAGATTTGGTTGCTCAAGGACTCATCCAACCTGGCCTTCAACACCTGCAGAGAGAAGGCATCCACAATCACTCTGGGCAACCTATTTCTACACCTTCATACTGAAGAACTTATTCCTAAAGTCTGGTCATAGAATCATAGAATGGTTTAGGTTGGAAGAGACCTCAAAGATCATCCAGTTCCAACCCCCCTGTGCCATAGGCAGGGACATCTCCCACTAGAACAGGATGCTCAAGACCTCATCCAGCCTGGCCTTGAACACATCCAGGGAGGGAGCAGCTACAACCTCCCTGGGCAACCTGTTCCAGTGTCTCACCACCCTCACTGTGAAAAACTTCCTCCTAACATCCCATTTAAATCTCCCCTCTGCCAGTTTGAACCCATTCCCCCTCATCCTGTCATTACAAGACCTTGTGAACAGTCCCTCCCCAGCCCTCCTGTAGCCCCCTTCAGATACTGGAAAGTTACTATAAGGTCTCCTTGAAGCCTTCTCTTCTCCAGGCTGAAAAGCTCCCAACTCTCTCAGCCTGTCCTCATAGCATAGTCTAAACCTACTCTCCCTTAGCCTCAACCCATCTCCCCTTGTCCTGTTGGCAGACAACCTTATGAGAAGTCCTTATCCAGCCTGGCAGGTACTGGAAAGCAGCTTTAGGGAGAGTTATGTAGAGTTAGAGAGAGAGTTCTATACAAAATCCTATGTGGAGTTGTTTCTAGGTGTTAGAAGGGCATTTTAGCTGCACAGTGTGAGCATGAAGATTTCCAACAGCTTGATGGATGACTCCATGAATTGATCTAAGTGGCTCTGTAATACAACATTTACTTCCAAACTGAATCAACATTATTAAGATAATCTCGAACGAGATGAAATTGCTCCGCTCAGGCTGTTTCATCAACCTGAGTAATTATTACATTTCCTGTTACGAAGCCATTCCGTGCTGCAGAGCAGCCCTTTAAATCACTGCTGGAATTAGTGTGAGAATGGAGCATCTGTCTCCAGCATGACAGCTCCTGTGCAATTGTTTTCTAGAAGTGAAATTAGAACTTAGGTCTCCCTTGCTGAGATTTATGTCTTCCTTGCTAAAACTTAGGTCTGCCTTNTCTTCCTTGCTAAAACTTAGGTCTTCCTTGCTAAAACTTATGACTTCCCTGCTAAAACTTTTGACTTCCCTGCTGAAACTTATGTCTGCCTTGCTAAAACTTATGTCTGCCTTGCTAAAACTTTTGACTTCCCTGCTGAAACTTGTCTTCCTTGCTAAAACTTTTATGTCTTCCTTGCTAAAACTTATGTCTGCTTTGCTAAAACTTATGTCTGCCTTGCTAAAACTTAGGACTTCCCTGCTGAAACTTATGTCTTCCTTGCTAAAACTTAGGTCTTCCTTGCTAAAACTTAGGTCTTCCTTGCTAAAACTTATGACTTCCCTGCTAAAACTTTTGACTTCCCTGCTGAAACTTACTTGCTAAAAATCCACAGAGAGCCCAAGGAAATGGTTTCCTCTCATCACTGCCTGCTTTTCCTTGAAGTTGGACTAGCTGAGTGGAGTGGGTGACACTGTCAGGTGTGCTCATTCTCCTCTGGCTGTTCTTCCTGGCTTCCTCGTGGCAAGGATTTTCTTGCCAGTCCTCACAAAGGGAGCATCCAGCCCAGGACATAATGTTTTGTTCTGTCTTCATGTTCTGTTGAACATATGTGAGGAAGCAGTGTGTAAGAAGAGCCAGAAGGTCTCAGAGCTGTCAGAGTAAATCATAGAATCACTGAGTGGTTTTGCTCGGGAGAGACCTCTAAGATCATCCAGTCCAACCATCAATCCAACACCACTGTGGCCCATTAAACCACACCTCCAAGTGCCGTGGCCACTGGTTTCTTGAACATTTCCAGATGTTCATCTTGACTCCACAACCTCCCCGGGCAGCCTGTGCCAATCCCTGACCACTCTTGCACCAAAGAAATTGTTCCTCATCTGCCTCTCCTGGCACAATTTCAGACCACTTCCTCTCCTTCTGCCACCTGATGCTAGGGAGAAGAACCCAACCCTCACCTCAGAGCAACCTCCTTTCAGGGAGCTGTAGAGAGCAAAGAGATCTCCCCTCAGCTTCCTCTTCCCCAGATTAAACACCCCCAGTTCCCTCAGCTGCTCCTCACCAGCTCTGTTCTCCAGACCCCGCACCAGCTTTGCTGCTGTTCTCTGGACATGCTCTGATGCTTGTAGTGAAGCATGAGTTGAAAACTGGGGAGTAAAGTGCTCAGGAAGCTACCAAGAAGCATTTTGTGTTGTGTCCCGTTTGAATGAGGCTTTGTCTTCATCTTCATCATCTCCCTTGGCTCTATAGCAGTGCCTAAAAAGTGAACAAAATCAATTAGCTTTTAGGTTAATTGTGGACAAGGCATGCAAGGGGAAGACCTTCAGTGTGAGAAACACAACCCTGCAGCCATCTCTTGCCTTAGGAATGGAAGTGCTGCTTTCAGTGGATCAGCTGAGGGAACAGCTGTTCTGAGTCTGTGTGGATCCAAGTGGTGATTGGCATCTCATCAGATGGGGCTTGTGGAATGTTTCCTGGACATTAATCACTCCTTCTCCTGTGTGGGTGTGCGTGGCTTATGGAAAACCTGACCAGTGGCACTTTCCAGGAGGTACAGAATCCTGTGTGTACAAATAGTTCTTGCCAGTTTTACCAGTGCAAAGACAATCACAGAATGGATTAGGATGGAAGGGGCCCTCTGGTCCAACCCCTCTGCAGTGAGCTGAGCTATCTCTGACTAGAGCAGGTTGCTCAGGGGCCCATCAAGGCTGATCCTGAATGTCTCCAGGGATGGGGACTCAACTGCCTCTCTGAGAAACC
Organism: Psilopogon haemacephalus; assembly: GCA_013396835.1. Lineage (NCBI taxonomy): Eukaryota > Metazoa > Chordata > Aves > Piciformes > Megalaimidae > Psilopogon > Psilopogon haemacephalus. The sequence goes on from VWZI01019773.1 coordinate 100,453, forward strand.
TGTTCCAGTGTTCCACTGCCCCCATTGAGAAGAACTTCTTCCTAATGACCAACTTAAATCCACCCTGCTCCAGTTTCAATCCATTGCCCCTCGTCCTGTCATGACAGCCCTTCTAAACAGTCCCTCCCCACTCTCCTATAGCCCCTATCAGGTACTGGAAGGCTGCTCTAAGGTCTCCCTGGAGCCTTCTCTTCTCCAGGCTGACCAGCCCCAACTCTCCCAGCCTGCCCTATAGGGGAGGTTCTCCAGCCCTCTGATCATCTTGGTGGCCTCCTCTGGACCATTTCCATCAGGTCCATGACCTATTCTTGTGTTGAGGTCCCCAGAGCTGGACACAGCTCTCCAGGGCACTAAGAGATTCAGCCTCTATTGGATCAAGTGTCTTTTACAAAGTCAGCTCAAGAGTTTACAGGCTTCTTCTACAAAAAAAACTTAGATTAATCTTTAGTAGCAGAGTTTGTTGTGTCTGCCATCCTGGTTTAGATTTTAGGGTGGATCTAGTGTGTGCATCCTTCTCCTCTGCCCTGCCCTAGTTAGAATAGTGCATCCAGTTCTGGGCTGCCCAGAGGGACAGGGATCTGCTGGAGAGAGTCCAAAGGAGGGATGCAAGGATGCTGAAAGGACTGCAGCACTGCCTGATGGGAGAGGCTGAGTGCCCTGGGGCTGCTTAGTCTGCAGAGGAGAAGGCTGAAAGGGGATCTGAGCAATGTCTATAAATATCTGGGGCTGGAGGTCAGGAATGAAGGGACAGGGACAGCCTCTGCTCACTTGCCTTGGGATAGGATAACAGGCAATGGATGGAAACTGCAGCACAGGAAGTTGCACCTCAACACGAGGAAGAACTGCTTGACTGGAAGGGTCTCAGAGCACTGGCACAGGCTGCCCTGAGAGGTTGTGGAATCTCCTTCTCTGGAGGCTTTCCAGCCCTGTCTGGATGTGTTCCTGTGTGACCTATGCTAGATTCTCTGGTCCTGCTCTGACCAGAAGATCTCCAGAGGTCCCTTCCAACCCCTGACATCCTGTCAGGCTGTGATTTAGGCTTCTTGGACCTAAAGAGTTTTTAAGATCTGGTGCTTCTCAGCCTCTGTTTCTGCTAGAAGAGATAATTAGTGTGAAAGAAAATGAATGTTTTCAGTGATTGACTCAAATATAAAATGGCAATCACACACAGGCTCTTTCCTCCCTGAATAGCTCTACCCTAAAACAAGCAATTCCACTTTAGCCTACTTTAGTTATTGTGACTGGAAGTTACATCTTAATAAAAAAATCTCCTTCCCTATCCTGAGCTCAGTTTTTGTCCCTACTGCTCTGCATTACACAGTGAAAAGTGTTTACACCACGATGTGTGGGGCTCTGTCTAAAATGCAACTTACCTAACGTCTGAAATGACTTAGTGTTACTGAGCTGCACTGAAATCCCAGCTGAGTCATCTGAGCCTTGCAGATTTTGGGCACAGTTTGCAGTGAATCTGTCTTTTTAATAGTAGTCTATGGTTATAGACCTGAGATGCTGAGCAGTTATTCTGATCTGCTTTGTTTTTTTTTTTTGTTTTTAATAATAGCATGCTGAAGAAAATGCCTGACTGGAGATAGGTCATGTTTGCCACTCTCCCAGGAAGCCTTTTCTGCTTTATTATTATCATTATTGTTATTGTTATTGATGATGCTAACGACATTATTATTATTGTTATTGTTGTTGATGATGATAACAACATTGTTGTTGTTGATGATAATAACAACAAAAGCAGTAACAACAATAACAATATAAATAATATAATATTAGTATTAGAATCATAGAATCAGCCAGGTTGGAAGAGACCTCCAAGCTCAACCAGTCCAACCAAGCACTCAACCCTGTCCAATCAACTAGAGTATGGCACTAAGTGCTCCATCCAGTGGTTTGGGTTGGAAGGTACCTTAAAATCATCTAATTCCAACCCCCCTGCCACTGTCAGGGACATCTCCCACCAGCCCAGCTTGCTCAAGGCCTCATCCAACCTGATCTTGAACACCTCCAGGCAGGGGACATCCACAACCTCCCTGGGCAACCTGTTTCCAGTGTCTCACCACCCTTACTGCAAAGGATTTCGTCCTAATCTCCAGTCTCACTCTCCCCTCTCCCAGCTCAAAGCCATTGACCTTCATCCTGTCACTCCTGGCCCTTGTCAAAAGTCCCTCCCCAGCTCTCCTATAGCCCCTTCAGGTACTGGCAGGCTGCTCTAAGATCTCCCTGGCACCTTCTCTTCTCCAGTCTGCAGAGCCCCAACTCTCTCAGCCTGTCCCCATATGGGAGGTTGTCCTGCCCTTGGATCATCTTTGTGGCCCTCTTCTAACCTACTCCAACAGTTCCATGTCCTTCTTGTGCTGGGACACCTGGGTACTCCCACTGGGGTCTCAGCAGAGCAAAGTAAAGGGACAGAATCACCTCATTCATCCTGCTGGTCACACTTTTGATGCATCCTTCGGGGCTGCCTGCAGCTATTGCCAGCTTATTCCATCCTCTCTCTCTATGGAATGTCTCTGCATATCTTCCATCCACTGGAAATAGTCTGGAATAGAGCTGTGCTGAAAGGGGAGCTGAGCTGCTCCCTGTGCTGTCCTAGCTCAGAAGTGAAGCCTGTGCACTGCTGTTTGGAGAAGTGCTTCATGCTTCGGGTACAGTGGATGTGTAGTGGAATGAAGAATCCATTCCTTTATTCTCTTGACATTATTAAATCTAGTAGGGTCATGACTTAGCAGAGAATCGTGGAATTCTTCCTGTTGGAAAAGACCTCTAAGATCATTGAGTCCCACCAGCTTCTACCCCCAGAAGTTATCCTTGGATCCTAACACTTTGATCAGTACAAGACCTGAAGTGCAAAGGTGAGCTGCACACACCTTGAGAGGGTTGTTAGTGGTTCAGTCTTCAGCCTGAATAAAAGAAGACTCAAGGATTTCTTTTTTTTTTTTTTTTTTCAGCAGGCCCAGAAACAGGAGTAGTCTTTCTCTTGGGAATCTGTTAGTAACATCCATTTTTTGCACCAACCTCTGTCTGCCCTCAGAAGGAAAAAAGGGAGAGCTTCTGTGCAGGAGTAGACCTTCTTGTCCAGAATGGACTTCTGAAGCATGCAACCTTGCAGAAGGCAGATCCTGGATGGTCTGGTGGTGTAGTCAGTGAAATGTGTGAGGAGGCTTATTTGTTTCCTTTAAAATCTGGAACTGATCTGCTTGGAAGCCTCATCCCTGGAAGTTTTTAAGGCCAGGCTGGATGTGGCTCTGGGCAACCTGATCTAGTGGAAAGTGTCTCTGCCCATGGCAGGGGAGTTGGAAATGGATGATCCTTGAGCTCCTTTTCAACCCTGACAATTCTGTGAATCAAACTGTCCCAAACAGAGAGGGGGCAGTTTTCCTGCTCAGATAGGAACATTCCAGCACAATAATTGCAGCAAATGGATTCTAGGTTGACAGTTCTTAAGCAATGCCTGGCATCATGTGCAGGTCATTGAACCACTGAACCATTTGGGTTGGAAAAGAGATTTAAGATATTCCAGTCCAACCGAGGCTGCCGAGGCTGCCAAGGCTGCTGCTAAAAGATCATCCTCATCACCAGATCTCTGCCTCTTTGAAACACCTCCAGGGATGGAGATGCAAACATCTCCCTGGGAAGCCTGTGCCAGCCTTCGAGAACCCTTTCAGCAAAGAATCTTCAACCTAACTTATTCTAACCTAACTTCTTCTAACGTGATTTCTTCTAACCTAACTTCTTCTAATCATAGAATCATAGAATGGTTTAGGTTGAAAGAGACCTCAAAGATCATCCAGTTCCAACCCCCCTGTGCCATAGGCAGAGACACCTCCCACTAGATCAGGTCACTCAAGGCCTCATCCAACCTGGCCTTGAACACCTCCAGGGAGGGAGCAGCCACAACCTCCCTGGGCAACCTGTGCCAGTGTCTCACCACCCTCACTGTGAAGAACTTCATCCTAACATCCTGTTTAAATCTGCCCTCCACCAGCTTGAACCCATTCTCCCTCGTCCTGTCATTACAAGACTTTATGAATAGTTCCTCCCCAGCCCTCCTGTAGCCCCCTTCAGATACTAGAAGGTTGCTATAAGGTCTCCTGGCAGCCTTCTCTTCTCCAGGCTGAAAAGCCCCAACTCCCTCAGCCTGTGCTCAGAGCAGAGCTGCTGCAGCCCTCTCAGCTGCATCTTGGTGGCCTCCTCTGCACTGGCTCCAACCCTTGCATGTGCTGCTTGTGCTGGGGGCTGCAGAGCTGCAGACAGTGCTGCAGGTGGGGTGTGAGGAGAGCAGAGCCAAGGGGCACAATCCCCTCCCTTGCCCTGCTGCCCACAGCTGCTCTTGCTGCAGCCCAGCACACAGTTGCTGTCTGGGCTGTGTGTGCACACTGTTGGCTCATGTTGAGCTTCTCATCCACCCAGACCCCCAGGTCCTTTTCCTCAGGGCTGCTCTCAGCCACTCACCACCCAGCCTGGAGTTGTGCTTGGGATTACACCGACCCAGATGCAGGACCTTACACTTGGCCTTGTTGAATTTCATGAGGTTGGCCTGGGCACAGCTCTGCAGCCTGTGCAGGTCCCTCTGGATGGATCCTGCCCTCTAGCAAGTCTCCTGTGCCACACAGCTTGGTGCCATCTGCACACTTGCTGAGGCTGCACTGATTCCTCTGCCCATGGCACTGACAAAGATGTTACACAGCACTGGGCACAGCACTGACCCCTGAGGGGTCAGTTCTAACCTAACTTCTTTTAATTTCCTCTAACTTAACTTCTTCAAACCTAGCTTATTCTAACCTAACTTCTTCTAACTTCTAACCTCCCTTGGTACACCTTGAGGCCATTTCCTCTCATCCTGCTACTTGCTGCTAGGGAGAAGAGACCCAACCCCATCTGTTTCCAACCCCTTTTCAGGGAGCCGTAGAGAGCAATGGGGTCTCCCCTCTTCTCCAGACTGAATAGCCCCAGTTCCCTCAGCTCATCCTCACCAGCCCTGTTCTCCAGACCCTCCAGATATATTTCAAGCATCTCCTGGTATCTCAGCCTCTGTGAGTGTGGATGATCAGACCCCAATGTGTACAGCTGCAGAGAAAAGCAGCAGCATAGCAAGGATGGGGAATATTTGTATAAAGGCAATCCTCAGCGATGGGGGGAGGAAACTAGCCATGGAAAGTGGTGGGGAAATAGGGATCCCATGCTTTACTTTGGGCTCCCACGCTGTCAGGGTGCTTGTTCTACAAATCCTTAGATGCTCAGCATCTGTTGAAAAGGACTCAGTCACAGTTCTTAGTGGGTGCTTTGTGCTTGCAGACCTTGGCAGGGCGAACTAACGCATGAAGGATGTAGAAGTTCAATGTCCTCCTAAATGAGGTCACCAGACTTTCTTTTTTTTTTTTTTTTCCCCCCTTTGTCCTTGCTAACAACCTCTTGCAAACTCAATATTCGAACAACACAAGCAGGAAGTTATAAATTTAAATAAAGGTTAAAACACAGCAGCCTACATTTGCCTCCGGATTTTGTTACTGGCCTTAAGATGCTGCCCAGAGCAAGAGCAGGCAGCATGGGAAATCTGATAATGTTGTGAATCTTTCAACCTTGTGCATTCTAATCTGAGCAGGGCTTCCTGCAGTGGTGCTGATATGCCAGATAAAACAAGCCTGGATCCAAAATCAACCTCTGGGATAAATGGATGCTCTCTGCTGTCCCCATTTGTCCCGTGGTTAACCGTTCCCTGTCACAAAAGGCAGCCCTGTGCACACAGTTTTGTGTGCAGACTCCCTTCCAGGTGAGAAGCAATTGGGGTTTACATGGCTGGTTAGCTGCAGCACAGTTAAGTGCTTTGTGCTACCTTTAAGTGTAGGAATCCTCTTATTCAAAGCAGCATCCTCATAGAATCCTAGAATCAGTCAGGGTTGGAAGGGACCACAAAGATTAGGCAGTCCCAACCCCCCTGCCATGCCCAGGGACACCCTACCCTAGAGCAGGCTGCCCACAGCCTCTGCCAGCCTGGCCAAAAACACCTCCAGGGATCTGGCCCCAAACACCTCCCTGCAGGGGCAACCCATTCCAGCCTCTCACCACTCTCATGCTCAGCAACTTCCTCCTCACCTCCAGCCTCAATCTCCCCACCTCCAGCTTTGCTCCATTCCCTCTAGTCCTGTCACTCCCTCACAGCCTCAGAAGTCCTTCCTCAGCTTTTTTTGTAGCCCCCTTCAGATCCTGGAAGGCCACAAGGAGGTCACCTGAGAGCCTCCTCTTCTGCAGCCTGCACAGCCCCAACTCTTTCAAGCTGTGCCCACAGCAGAGGTGTTGCAGCCCTCTGAGCATCTTTGTGGCCCTTCTTTGGACACTTCCAGCATCTCCACATCCCTCTTGTCCCAGGGGCTCCAAAACTGGATACAAGGTGAACAACTGCTAGTCATGTTTCTTCAGTGGCAGGAAGCCTTTTCACCACAGTGATGAATTTCCTGTGCTTTGGCTTCCTCAAAAGGAAGATTTCTTTTTCATTTAGTTGAAATGTTGTACAGTAGGTTACATTGTTGTGAAATTAAATTCACAGCAAACTTTGGTATGAGCCAATAAAATTCTTTATTCTGCTGTCTCAGTGCTGAACAGAATTTATGACACAAACCACCAAGAGTGAGTCCCTTCTCTTCCTCTTTTTCTCCTTCTTTTTTCCTTCTTTTTTTTTTCTGCCTGGGCAAACTTCCATCAGAAGTTCAGATGTGAATTCCAAAATCAACATTTCATAGTTACACTGAGAGACCTTGGGTGGCATTCTGCTCTGAAATATGTAGAGTTACACAATAGTCACCCATCTCACTCAAGAGCTTTCCTATTTGTAAAGAAGCAGGAAGGTTTTGAGAGGAATGCTGCTCTCCCCCACGCTCTGAGTGTCTCAGTGTTGCATTCTCTGACAACTCAACAGGGCATTTCAGAGTCACAGAATGTTAGGGGTTGGAAGGCACCTCTGGAGATCATAGATCCAAGCCTCCCTGCCAAAGCAACATCACCTAGGCCAGGTCACACAGGAACACATCCAGGCAGGCTTGCAATGTCTGCAAGGATGAAGACTCCACCACCTCTCTGAGCAGCCTGCTCCAGTGCTCCATCACCCTCCAATTACAGCAGTTCCTCCTCATGTTTAGATGGAGCTTCTGATGCTCAAGTTTGTGGCTGTTACCTCTTCTCCTGTCATTGAACGAAGCCTGGTCCCATCCTCCTGACACCCACCCTTGAAGTACTGACCAGCATTGATGAGATCTCCCTCAGGCTGCTCTATTCCAGACTGAAAGGCTCCAATTCTCTCAGCCTTTCCTCACCAGAGAGATGTTCCAGACCCCTCAGCATCTTTGTAGCCCTTGTAGAATCTTGGTCTGTGGTTTTACTCTCATTATTTCCCCTTTGTCTGTCCTTCTTAGGTAACACCAGGGAGGAGATGATCTTCAAGGCCCTTTCTGACCCAAACCGTTCTCTTATGAACCAGTTGCATGGTTCCAGTACATGAAATTCTCATTGTCTCTTTCTCCCTTCATTTGGGTTGTAAATGAGCAGGGTGACCCAGGGCAGGTCACACAGGGACACATCCAGGTGGATTTTGAATGACTCCACAGCCTCTCTGGGAAGCCTGCTCCAGTGCTTCAGCAACCTCGAAGGCAGAGAAGTTGCTTCTCATGTTTAGATGGAGCTTCCTATGTTCAGGTTTGTGCTCATTAGCTCTTGTCCTGTCACTGGGCACCACTGAACAAGGACTGGCCACATCCTGCTCACACACCCCCTCTAGATACTGATCAGCATTGGTAAGGTCCCAGCTCAGTCTTTTCTTCTCCAGGCTAAAAAGCCCCAAGCCTCAGCCCTTCGTAATAAGACAGATGTTCTGATCTCCTCATCATCTCTGTAGCCCTTTGCTGTACCATCTCCAGCAGTTTCCTGTCCTTCTTGAGCTGGGGAGCCCAGAACTAGACACAATACTCCAGACGAGGCCCCACCAAGGCAGAGCAGAGTGAGGAGAACCTCCCTCAGTCTGCTGCCACTCTCCTCTTGATGCATCCCAGGACAACACAGGACTTGGCCACACAAAGCATAACCAAAAAAAAAACCTCAAAAGCAAACTACCACAGAAACCCAAGTCAGTGGGGAACATACCTGCAGCAGTTAAGAGTGGACATGTAAGGACTAGGGAGATATTAGTTCTATTGGGCATTAATGTAGTCATTTAGTTTCATACAGCACTTTGGAGTACAAGTCTGAGGCTCTCTGCTTTCTCTTCTGAAGAAGACTTCCTCTTAACTAGAGAGAGAAATTAATTGCCCCAGATTAGACACTTTCTTCTCTGATGCTCTAGAACTGCTAGATAAAGGGCAGGTGGTGAGGTCAGAGCTAATACAAGTGCACAGTGGATGATGTGGTTAGTCATTTTTTGGGGGGGGTTGGATTAGATCATAGAATTATAGAATGGTTTAAGTTGGAAGAGACCTCAAAGATCATCCAGTTCCAATCCCCCTGTGCCATAGGCAGGGACACCTCCCACTAGAACAGGTCGCTCAAGACCTCATCCAGCTTGGCCTCCAGGGAGGGAGTAGCCACAACCTCCCTGGGCAACCTGTGCCAGTGTCTCACCACCCTCACTGTGAAGAATTTCTTCCTAACATCCCATTCAAATCTCTCCTGTGCCAATTTGAACCCCTTCCCCCTCGTCCTGTCATTACAAGACCTTGTGAACAGTCCCTCCCCAGCCCTTCTTTAGGCCCCCTTCAGATGCTGGAAGGTTGCTATAAGGTCTCCTCGAAGCCTTCTCTTCTCCAGGCTGAAAAGCCCCAACTCCTGATCTCCAGAAGTCCATTCCAACCCCTACCTCTCTATGTGTGATTGAGACCAGTACTACCTAGATCAGAAGGCAAAGGAAGAATAGCAGTGAGAAAGAGAGCAGTGAGGCTAGAGTGTGCCTCTTGTGTTGAAAGACTGGCCCTGGGCTGGTCTCCATTGAGAAGCAAGGAATGCTTCATTTTATTCCCTGGGCCAAATTAATATTCAAGAACTCACCGTTTGAGTGAGAAAAGTAAATAAGCCTACACCCTCTGTCCCCTTCTCAACTGGCCTGGAATTTGAACCAGTGTGCTAGGAGATGGGAAAGATGTATTTAAATCCTGCTGGGGCAAATAGAGATAAGTTCTTTGTACTGAAGCTATTCAGTTCGTTTCAGCAATGATTTTCTGAAGCCTTGTTAGATGTAGAAGAGTGAACAAAACTCACCAATCATCTGCCACTTGGGGGAGGTGACAGTAACTGAAGTGTTAGAAAGGGAGCAATAATGTAGTAGTGCTAAAGCTGAAGTCGAAATAACCAAAGCTGAAGCATTCCAGAAGCTAACTTTTAAAACCCACAATTTTTGCTCTTTTTCTCTGATGCTGTCATTTTCAAATGCTACAGGATGGCTCCGAGTGCTGCAGGCACTCAGAGGTTTGTATGGAATCACAGAACTGCTCGGGGTGGAAAAGCTCTCCAAGATCATCCAGTCCAAACAGCAACCCCCCACCACTGTGATCATTAAACCATCTCCCAAAGTGCCATGGCCACAGGTTGCTTGAACATCTCCAGGGACGGGGACTCCACCACCTTCCTGGGCAGCCTCTTCCAATCCCTGACCACTCTTGCATCAAAGAAATCTTTCTTCATCTCCAACCAAACCCTCCCCTGGCACAACTTCAGACCATTTTCTCTTGTTTTATCACATGGAATAGAATAGAATAGAATAGAATAGAATAGAATAGAATAGAATAGAATAGAATAGAATAGAATAGAATAGAATAGAATAGAATAGAATAGAATAGAAGACAGGTTAGAAGAGACTGTCAGGCTCATCCAGTCCAATCTATCCCCCAGCCCTAGCCAATGGCACTCAGTGCCCATCCAGGCTGTGCTTCAACACCTCCAGGGATGGGGACTCCACCACCTCCCTGGGCAGCCCATTCCAATGCCAATCACTCTCTCTGCCAACAACTTCCTCCTAACATCCAGCCTGAACCTGCCCTGCCACAGCTTGAGTCTCTGTACTCTTGTTCTGTTGCTGGTTGCACCTTTGCTACCATGGGATGCTTTTCCTAGTTAAAAGAAAGCTGACAATAAATTCTATTTTGGCNTCTTCTGCAGGCTGCACACCCCCAGCTCCCTCAGCCTCTCCTCTTGGGGCTGTGCTCCAGGCCCCTCCCCAGCCTTGCTGCCCTTCTCTGGACATGTTCCAGAACCTCAACATCTCCCTTGGACTGAAGGGACCAGAACTGGACACAGGACCCAAGATGTGGCCTGAGCAGTGCCAAGTACAGAGGCAGGATAACCTCCCTTGTCCTGCTGGCCACACTGTTCCTGATCCAGGTCAGGATGTCATTGGCATCCTTGTAACTTGTTACTAGGGAGAAGAGCACAATGCCTACCTCACTGCAACTTCCGAGTAAGGCAACATTTTGAGGAGCTGTAGGGAGCAGTAAGGTCTCTCCTCTGCCTCCTCCAGCCTAAAACAACTCAGCAACTTAAGCTACTCCTTACCAGCCCTGTTCTCCAGAGCCTTCCCCAGCTTAGTTGCCTTTCTCTGGACACACTCCAGCACCTCAATGCCCTTGGAGTGAGTGGCCCAAAACTGAACCCAGTTTTTGAGGTGTGGCCTCACCAGTGCTGAGTCCAAGGGCACCATCACTGCCCTGCTCCTGCTGGCCACACCATTGCTCATCCAGATCAGGATGCTGGTGGCCTTGGCCACCTGAGCACACTGCCCTGTATGCCTGTATGCCCTACAGAGAGAACTGAACCTGTCAGTGCTGAAACTGGTCACAGAAACCAAGCAGCAATGTCTCCTGCAGCCACTTTATTCCACAGCTGTGCTCAGCCCGAGTCAGAGAGACAGGGTTTTAATTTGCTTTATGGCTCAGCTTTTCTGCAAAGAAATTGCATCAGTAAAATATTGCTTGCAGCTGTAGTTACAGCTCAGTGATATTAAAGAGTGCTGCTAGGAAAGGAGCATGAAGCATATTTCCAGCTCTCATTTTTGAAGTGCACGTAGGTTGAAATCAGGAAATAAGTCTGATTGTGACTTTATTTTCCCCCACAAACCAAAGGGGAGATAAGAGCAGGAAATCCTCCTTCTTCTTGCAGTGGAGTAGCATCAGAATAATTGTTTTCACCCTGTAATAATTTAATTTAACCTGATCTAGATAGTGCTGCACGCTGATGAAACAACTGAGGTCTGTAAAATGCTCCAGATGCTGCAGGGCTGCAGTGGCAGGGAAGAGGGGATGTGAATGTTTCAGCTTTGATCGAGGGAGAACCACATGTCTAGGAATTTGGGATAGCAGAAAGGAAAAAAGGGCTCTCAGAGGATGCTGTGGGAAGTTTATTGATCTGTTTTCTTTCCCCAACTACTGTAATTTCTGCCTTTCTGAAAAAAAATAAATTAGAATCATAGAATCCTACAATCAGTCAGGGTTGGAAGGCAGCACAAGGATCAGCCAGTCCCAACCACCTGCCATGCCCAGGACACCCTACCCTAGAGCAGGCTGCCCACAGCCTCTGCCAGCCTGGCCAAAAACACCTCCAGGGATCTGGCCCCAAACACCTCCCTGCAGGGGCAACCCATTCCAGCCTCTCACCACTCTCATGCTCAACAACTTCCTCCTCACCTCCAGCCTCAATCTCCCCACCTCCAGCTTTGCTCCATTCCCCCCAGTCCAGTCACTCCCTCACAGCCTAAAAAGTCCCTCCCCAGGTTCTTTGTAGCCCACTTCAAATCCTGGAAGGCCACCAGAAGGTCCCCTGGGAGCCTCCTCTTCTGCAGCCTGCACAGCCCCAACTCTTTCAGGCTGTGCTTACAGCAGAGGTGCTGCAGCCCTCTGAGCATCCTCATGGCCCTTCTCTGCACACCTCCAGCATCCCTCTTGTCCCAGGGGCTCCAGCACTGGATGCACTACTCCAGGTGGGCTCTCAGCAGAGCACAGCAGAGGGGCACAATCACCTCCCTGGCCCTGCTGCCCACACTGCTTCTGCTGCAGCCCAGTCTCTGCTTGCCTTTCTGCCCTGCAAGTGCACACTGCTGCCTCATCTGCAGCTTCTGCAGCCTCTTCAACTCCCTCTAGATGCCATCCCTGCCCTCCAGCCTGGCTGCTGCACCACACAGCTTGGGGTGCTCAGCAAACTTGCTGAGGCTGCACTCAATGCCTCTGTCCATTGCACACACAAAGATGTTGAACAAGACTGGGCCCAGGACTGATCCCTGAGGGACTCCACTTGTCACTGCCTCCACTTGGACATGGACCCATTGGCAGCCACTCTTTGGGTGTGGCCATCAAGCCAGTCCTTTATCCATTAGTTCTTTATCCAAATTAGCCCAAGAAAGGAGAATTATATCTGGAATTTAGCTTCTTGGTTTCATAAGGCAAAGAAATTACCTCATGCCAAGTGATGGTGCCTTAAAATTCATTGAGATTTTCTGCCTTAAGGCATCCAAATTTGCAAGGACTGGGATATAAACCAAAGCTGCTGGAACACACATCCCCAGTAGACAACTTTTATGGCTATTCTCCTATTTTTTTTTTCTTTCCCTTCCTCTCCCAGTGGAGGGAAAACAACTTCCCTTTAATAATTTTCTTGTGGAGCAGGGTTGGGGGAGGGGGATGTTTAAGACCTAACAGGTTTCTTGTAAAGACTGAATTTTAACCAGGGCTGGGTTGCCCCTCCTGTTATGAAGCTTCCCTGGGGAAAAGTGGGAAAGGATTTAGTTCTTGACTCGAATCTCTGAGGGTGCAGGATGTGGTGAGAATAGTTGGGAACCTGCTTTGGCGTTGTGAAAAGGAAAATTCTGTGTGCAGAGGGGGGGAAGAAAAAAAGAAAACTCACAAAAGCTGCGTTTGTGCAGCGTGACCAAAAGCTGAGCCCTGCTGTGAGAGGAGCAGCTGTGATGGCCACTACCTTCAGAGAGTAGGTGTGGTCCATGCTCACTACCTCACTGTGTTTGTGCAGCTCTGGCTGAAGGGGACTTGGCTCTCTCCTCACTCAACTTTGCTGAACAAAACACCACGGAGCTGTTCCCCTTCGAGAGTTTTGTGCTCGTCCTTTTTATCCAACGCTGAGCCAAGAGAAGATTCTTGGCCTCAACAGTACAAGAGACGACAAACAACTGTCAGTGGGAAGTCCATTTAGGCTTTGGAGTATGTGAATTGCAGTCATGTGGGACCTGGAGGTCAGTGTTGAGATCATGACCACCGTGGAGGCTGCTTTGGGTGCACGTGGGCCAGCACAACCGGATGCCTTTCCAGCCTGCTTCGAGGTTTAGCACATGGGTTGGAGGAAGGTTTTGGAGGACTGGGAGAGGCAGGGGTTGCGGAGTCTCCCTTAGACCCTCTGCAGCATGTGGAACAGGTATGAACTTACCTGATGAGCAGAGAATTTTAAAAGCATTTTGAAGTGATATCGTTAAGGGCAGATGAACTCCAGAGTTCTGGGACCCCCTAGTTCAAGAGGGACATAGAACTGCTTGAGAGAGTCCAGCATAGAGACAAAAAGATTAAGGGAATGGAAGATCTCTCTTAGGAGGAGAGCCTGAGGGAGCTGAGGCTCCTTAGCTGAGAGGAGATGGAGAGATGACCTCATCAATGTTCATAAAGATGTGCAGGTGAGTGCCAGAGGCTGGAGCCAGCTCTGCTGGGTGATGCCCAATGACAGCACAAGGGCAATGGTTGAAGTTGAGGCATAGGAAGTTCCATGGAAACATGAGGAGAACTTTTTTACCCTGTGAGGGTGACAGAACCCTGGAACAGGCTGCCCGGGGTGGGTTGTGGAATCTCCCTCTCTGGAGATATTCCAAACCCACCTGGATGTGTTCCTGTGTGATCTGCTCTTAGTGATCCTGCTCTGCAGGAGAGTTGGACTGGATGGGCTCTGGAGGTCCCTTGCAGCCCCTGACATTCTGTGATGGTGTGATGCTTAAAGCCTTTGCTTAGAATGGAGTCCTCCTTAATTGGGTGAAAGAGCCACAGGAAAGGTCATTTAAAAAACCTCTATGTCTATAATGAGCAACTGTGGAGAGTTGATTTATTGCTTGCACTCCCAAGAGTTTGGCTGCTGTTTCAAGTGCTTGGAAGCTGCTGAGTTTCTGGATCTGAGCTTTTGATGTGGTCTCTTTTCTGGAATGAGAGAGGCCTTAGCTTGCATGGAAATTTAGGCTTAAGATTTTGAAGCATGCATGGCTTGCTTTGAGAGAGGAGAAAGATCTGGCCATAAATGTGGCAGTGATGGTCTTGGAGTCCTCCAAGCACTGCTCCATGGAAATTTAGGCTCAGGGTTTTGAAGCATATGTGGCTTGCTTTGAGAGAGAAGAAAGATCTGGCCATAAAAGTGGCAGTGATGATCTTGGAGTCCTCCAAGCACTGCTCCATGAATGCAGTTCTGGTGTTTGGCATGAAGGCAGCACCAGGTGAAGATTGTGTGTCTGCATGTTGTGATTGCTTGCTGGAGAGGGTACAGCAAAGGGCTACAAAGGTGATTAGGGGTGTAGAACATCTCCCTTGTCAGGAAAGACGGAGAGAATTGGGGCCTCTAAGTCTGGAATAGAACAGACTGAGGAGCAAGATCTTTAAATGGGTCCTAATCTGCCACATAAACCTGCCCTGGCCATTTCCTCTCCTATCACCTGATGCTAGGGAGAAGACTCCAACTCCCACCAGGCTGCAACCTCCTTTCAAGGAGCTGCAGAGATCAAAGAAGTCTCCTTTTAGCTTCCTCTTCTTCAGACTAAGTCTGGAGTATCTAAAATCTTTTTTTAGATCCTAAACAAAAACATTTTAATAATACTTTTCTCTGGTCAAAAGGAAAAAAAAAAAGTTGTAACCTTCTACAGCTTGTAGCAGTAGAAATTGATTGCAGTAGCAACGGTTTAGAGTAGAAACTGTTTGCAGTGGAAATTGTTGGCAGCCTCAGAAGTTGTTTGCAGTAGCAACGGTTTAGAGTAGAAGCTGTTTGCAGTAGAAATTGTTTGCAGCCTCAGCAGATGCTGCCAAAATGACATTTTGTGCTCTGCTACAAGCCACCTTCCCTTGTCCAGAGCTCTGTTGGGGAAAACCTGAGAAACGACTTGGAGGCTGGGGAGGTGAAGCTTCTCAGGGTGGCAAGGTCTTTAAAGAGACGAATGGCTGCAGTTTGGGGGGAGAAGGACAAAAAAAAATAATAATTTCAGGAACATGAACTTCTAAATCTTCTTAACGGCTTGTGAATAACACCACAGGTCTGTTAGGGACAGAAGTTACCTTGAGTGCGTGCTGTAGATCTGGCTAGGCATTTAAGTAGTGAGGAGGTGTGATTATTTTCCCTCTGGGTGCTATTGCTGGATGTGCTATCCAGGATGTCCTCATATTTTGTCTAAGGTACTTGCAAAGCCTCTTTTTTTTTTTTTTTTTTCCTCCCTCTTCTTTTTACCTCTAAAACACTCAACTCCACATGATAGAATCATAGAATGGTTTAGGTTGGAAGGGAGCTCAAAGCTCAGCCAGTTCCA
>VWZI01019779.1:0-28819 GCA_013396835.1 Psilopogon haemacephalus
TTGGGATTGCACCGACCCAGATGCAGGACCTTACACTTGGCCTTGGATCCAGTGGGGCAACAGTCCAGGTCAGAACTGCAGAACTAGATCTGTTGGATGAGACCTACCTCCACCCAGAAACTTCTTAATTGTCTTTCTGGCTCCACTGGAGGCTGTGCAGTCTTGACTCACTCCTCAGTATTTCATGTGGAAGAGAGGAAGGAATTCCCATTCCTGTGAGACATGAGGAGAGGCTTAATTCATAGACCTGAAGGAACACTAAGAGTGGTTCTGCTGATCCTGAGCAAGACAAGTGGGGAAAACCCACCAAGAAATCAATCCATTAGAGAAATGTTCTTTGTGAGGAATGGCATTCAGTGTGCTTCCAATAGACCTCTCTCTCCTGCTTTAGTGAGCCACAGAATGGAGGGGGTTGGAAGGGGACCTCTGGAGATCATCTATTTGTAGAATCATTTGAGCTCTCAGACCATTGAATCCAATTGCTGACCTAACACCACAGGATCACAGGCTCACAGGATGTCAGGGGTTGGAAGGGACCCAAAATGATCATCGAGTCCAACTCCTCTGCCACAGCAGGACCAGACAATCTAGCTCAGGTCACACAGGAACACATTCAGACAGGCCTTGAAAGTCTCCAGAC
The DNA here is from genome assembly GCA_013396835.1 of Psilopogon haemacephalus. NCBI lineage: Eukaryota > Metazoa > Chordata > Aves > Piciformes > Megalaimidae > Psilopogon > Psilopogon haemacephalus. The sequence continues at coordinate 641 of VWZI01019779.1, forward strand.
AAGGAGACTCCACAACCTCTCTGGGGAGCCTGTTCCAGTGCTCTGGGACTCTTACAATAAAGAAGTTCCTACCTGTGTTGAGCTGGAATCTCCTGTGCTGCACCTTCCATCCATTGTTCCTTGTCCTATCCCAGGGAGCAAGTGAGCAGAGCCTGTCCCCACACTCCTGACCCCCAGCCCTCAGATAGTTATAAACATTGATTCAATCCCCTCTCAGTCTTCTCTTCTGCAGACTAAGCAGCCCCAGGTCCCTCAGCCTCTCCTCATCAGGCAGTGCTCCAGTCCCCTCATCATCCTCATAGCCCTCTGTTGGACCCTCTCCAGCAGATCCCTGTCCTTCCTAAACTGGGGAGCCCAAAATTGAAGGCAGTACTCAAGATGAGGTCTCAGCAGGGCAGAGTAGAGGGGGAGGAGAACCTCCCTTGATCTGCTGGACCATTAAACGATGTTCTGAAGTGCCACGTCTACACACTTTTTTAAGACCTCCAGGGATGCTGACTCTACCATCAGGTGACACAACACCAGGGATGGTGACTCCTGGGACAGCCTCTTTCAATATCTGAACACTATTTCAGTAAAGACTTTATATATATATATATATACACACATATATATGTATGTATGAAATCTAAACCTCCCCTGGTTAAATTTGAGACCATTTTCACTCATTTTATCACTTGACACAAAGCAGAAAAGGTCAACATTCTACCTCACTACCACCTCACTACCAGCAGTTGAAGAAGGACAGGGAGCTGCTTGGGAAAATCCAGCACAGAACAACAAAAATGATCAAGGAAGTGGAACATCTTCCTTATGAGGAGAGCCTGATGGAGCTGGGGCTTTTTAGCTTGGAGAGGAGGAGACTAAGGGGTGATCTTGTTCATATTTATAAGTACGTAAGGACTGAGTGCCAAGAGGATGGAGTCAGCCTCTGCTTGGTAATGCTCACTGACAGGACAAGGGCCAATGGGTGGAAGTTGAGGCATAGGAGGTTCCATGTGAACCTGAGGAAGAGTTTTTTTTTCCCTGTCAAGGTGACAGAACATTGGAACAGTCTGCCCAGGGAGGTTGTGGAGTCTACCTCTCTAGAGATATTTAAGAACTGTCTGAATGTGTTCCCTGTAGTCTGCTCTAGCTGATTCTGCTCTGGCAGGGGGCTGGACCAGATGATCTTCCGAGGTCCCTTCCAGCCCCTGACATTCTCTGATTATCTGATTCCTTTCAGACAGCTCTAGAGAGCAATAATGTTTCCCCTTAGCCTCCTCTTCTCCAGAGAAGTCCAACCCCTTTGCTAAAGCAGGGTCACCTAGAGCAGGTTTCACAGGATCATGCCCAGGTGGGTTCAGAATGTCCCCAGGGAAGGAGACTCTACAACCTCTCTGGGCATCTTGGTCCAGTGCTCTGTCACCATCAAAGGAAAGAAGGTTTTTGTCATCCTCAGATGCAACTTTATGTGCTACAGCTTGTGCCAGTGCCTTTTGTCAATGAAAAGAGCCTGGCCCCATCCTCTTCCCTCCCCACTTTATATATTGGTAAGCATTGAGAAGATGCCCTCTCAGTCTTCCCTTCTTCAGGCTAAACAGCCCCAGGGCTCTCAGCCTTTCCTCATCAGAGAGATGCTCCAGGCCCCTCATCTTCCTTGTAGCCTCTCCTGGACTGTCTCCAGTAGTTCCCTGTCTCTCTTGATCTGGGGAGCCCAAAACTGGACGCAGGACTTCAGATGTGACCTCATCAGGGTGGAGTAGATGGGAGGAGAACCTCCCTTGACTTTGCTGACCACACTCATCTTACCCCACACCAAGGTGCTTCAGAAGGTGCTGTGAAGATGCTGTGTCTGCTGTGCCAGCTATTAATTAACATTCAAGACAGAAGCTGCCAGTTCCACTCGTGTGAGCAAGTTGCTTTCTGCATGGTGCACTGCAGCTCACGGCTGCCAGGAGAATTCCGTGTGGGAGGGCTGGGCCAGCAGGATGTGAGACAGCAACCTCTTCTTTTCAGGAGCTGTGGTGGTGTCACAACACACCAGGGACCGGAGCACACAGGCACTTCCTTGCCACATGCATCTCTGTGGCCATCCAGAGGGACCTGGACAGGCTGCAGAGGTGGGCACAAGCCAACCTCAGGAGGTCCAACAAGGCCAAGGGCAAGGTCCTGTACCTGGGTCGAGGCAATGCCAAGCACAAATCCAGGCTGGGCAGTGAGTGGCTGGAGAGCAGCCCTGAGGAGAGGGACTTGGGGGTGCTGGTGGATGAGAAGCTCAACATGAGGCAGCAGTGTGCACTTGCAGCCCAGAAAGCCAAGCAGAGCATGGGCTGCATCAGGAGAAGTGTGGCCAACAGGGCCAGGGAGGTGATTCTTCCCCTCTACTGTGCTCTGGTGAGACCTCACCTGGAGTATTGCATCCAGTTTTGGAGCCACTATTACAAGAGGGATGTGGAGATGCTGGAGTGTGTCCAGAGAAGGGCCACGAGGATGCTCAGAGGGCTGCAGCACCTCTGCTGTGAGGACAGATTGAGAGAGTTGGGACTGTTCAGTATGGAGAAGAGGAGGCTCCCAGGTGACCTTCTTGTGGCCTTCCAGGAACTGAAGGGGGCCTACAGAAAAGCTGGGGAGGGACTTTTTAGGCTATCAGGGAGTGGCAGGACTAGGGGGAATGGAGCAAAGCTGGAGGTGGGGAGATTCAGAGTGGATGTCAGGAGGAAGTTGTTGAGCATGAGAGTGGTGAGAGCCTGGAATGGGTTGCCCAGGGAGATAGTTGAGGCCACATCCCTGGAGGTGTTTAAGGCAAGGCTGGCAGAGGCTGTGGGCAGCCTAATGTAGGGTAGGGTGTCCCTGGGCATTGCAGGGAGGTTGGAACTGGCTGATCCTTGTGGTCCTTTTCAAACCCTGACTGATTCTATGATTCTATCTCCCAGGGAATGCAATGCTTTGCCTGCATGTGCATTTCGGTGCAGAAGTGCACACCACTGTCTGCAGCTCTTTGTCAACAGCTCTTTCACCAGACCTTGATGAAACAAAACACTTCAGTTACTGCCCCTGTTTAAGCATGAGCTTGATACATGTCTGTGTGGAAGAATATTTATGCAGTAGCTTTTCAGTGCCCCTCAATTCAAGGAGCATAGATGGGCTTTAGATTAATTGTCTTTGTTGCCAGAAGGTCAGGGGAGGTGATTCTGCCCCTCTGCTCAGCTCGACTCTGCTCGGTGAGACACCACCTTCAGTGACTGTGTGTAGCTCTGTATCACAGGATCACAGGATGCCAGGGGTTGGAAGTGACCCAAAGAGATATAGAATCAGTCAGGGCTCTCACTACCTGAGAGCCTTAAATGTTCCCCCCCCCGGGTTTTTTTGTTGACCCCCTCCACATACTGGAAGGCCACAAGAAGGTCACCTGGGAGCCTCCTCTTCTCCACACTCAACAGCCCCAACTCTTTCAGTCTGTCCTCATAGCAGAGGTGTTGCAGCCCTCTGAGCATCCTCATCGCCCTTCTCTGGACTCACTCCAGCATCTCCACATCCCTCTTGTCCCAGGGGCTCCAGAACTGGATGCAGTACTCCAGGTGGGATCTCACCAGAGCACAGTAAAGGGGGAGAATCACCTCCCTGGCCCTGCTGGCCACACTTCTCCTGCTGCAGCCCAGGCTCAGCTTGGCTTTCTGGGCTGCAAGTGCACACTGCTGTCTCATGTTGAGCTTCTCCTCCACCAGCACCCCCAAGTCCCTCTCCTCAGGGCTGCTCTCCAGCCACTCACTGCCCAGCCTGGATTTGTGCTTGGGATTGCCTCAATCCAGCTGCAGATCCACTTGTGCGCTGAGGCATGAGATTTGATTACCTTTATTACACGATCTTTGCATGCAGAGCTACAAACGTGCCTGCTCCTGCAATTATCCACTCGCAGCAGTTGACTCAGTGACCTTCTTGGGTGGCGAAGGCCACCAACTTGCTGCACACAGCAGAGGAGCCTCTGCTTTGCTGCACCTCCCACTGAACTACGCCTTCAGCGAGTGCCATCCAGAGACTTAGCACAGAATCACAGAATAGCAGAACCACAGAATTTCTTAGATTGGAAAAGACCTTCAAGATCATCGAGTCCAATTGTTAGTTTCACACTGACAAGTCCTTGACTAAACCAAATCATAGAATCATAGAATCGTTGAGGTTGGAAGGGGCCTCAAAGATCATCCAGTTCCAACCCCCCTGGGCCATAGGCAGGGACACCTCCCACTAGAACAGGCCACTCAAGGACTCATCCAGCCTGGCCTTCAACACCTCCATGGAGGTTGTGGAGCACAGAAGCACAGAATGTGATCAAAGATCACATTCTGTGCTTCTGTGACCCACAACCTCCCTGGGCAACCTGTGCCAGTGTCTCACCACCCTCACTGCAAACAACTTCCTCCTAACATCCAGTTTCAATCTCCCCTCTGCCAGTTTAAACCATTACTCCTCATCCTGTCATTGTAAGACCTTGTCAATATTCCCTCCCCAGCCTTTCTATGATCCTATAATTCAATGATTCTATGATTCTATGATTCTATGATTCTATGAGTGAGTCTACTTTTCAGGTTTTTTGAGCACTCTGGAGCAAAAGTGAGTATCACCCGTGAAGCAGCCAGCATATCCTATGGCTCCTCTGAGTAAAGATCTCAGGTGCATTTGGGACAAGAGCATGGCTGTAACACAAATGTAAGAAGGAAGATCACTTTAAGGGTTGAAACCATCTGAGTTGGAACTGGATGAGCTTTGAGGTCCCCTCCAACATAAACCATTCTATGATTCTACGATTCTACGATTCTATGATTCTATGAGTGAGTCTACTTTTCAGGTTTTTTGAGCACTCTGGAGCAAAAGTGAGTATCACCCGTGAAGCAGCCAGCATATCCTATGGCTCCTCTGAGTAAAGATCTCAGGTGCATTTGGGACAAGAGCATGGCCGTTACACAAATGCAAGAAGGAAAATCACTTTGAGGGCTGACACCATCTGAGAGCCAGCAGAGGAGAGAAGATGATGAGCACACCTAGCTAAGGGAGATTTGTAGGCAAGAAGAAGTCCAGAGATCACATTTCTCACTGAAACTCTTCCAGGTATCTCAGCAAGAGGAGGAACAGCCACTAGAGGAAGAAGAAAGAGAAAAAAACCCCAACCTTGATGTAGTGGGTTTGCAGTTACCTGCCCCCCCCCCACCTTTATAAACCCCATCTAAAACTCAGAAAAACACTGGAAGTTAATAAATGAAGCTTTATATTTACAGCAATGCACAATATACAAGCAAATATTTACAAGATATAACAAATATTCACAGATTTTGGGTTGCAGGCTCAACTGAGCAGTGTGATGGTGTTGGGAAACCAGCACCAATTGTNAACCAAACCCCCCCTACCACCTTTCCCCCCCTTCCCCAGCCTTATCTCACCACCTCTTGATGCTGCAGATAAGCTGAAGATCAGAGAGATTAGTGGCAGGAAGGAATTAGTGCTTTAAGTGATTTTACTCTGAATTAGCCAAAAGACAGAGAGACAAAGAGACAAAGGGACAAAGGAGAGAGCAGCTGCAGTGCTGAACAGACAGAAGCCCTCTGCTAATCTGATTGTTTTGAGAACAGCTCTTAAAACAACTGGTTTTTTTTCTTTCTCAGTGAAACTCGGTGAAGTGACACACTGTGTTTAACTCTCTCCCAGCCAGTAGTCTAATTTCTCACTCAAATTCTCCAATTAGCTCAAACCAACACGCTTGATTTCAAGCAAAACAATGCCACCGCAAAAAAAAAAACCCCAAACCAACATTTAGCATCTCTTCAAGCACATGCTGCTGAAGCCTTGAGTGCAAGGAGCTGTAAGAGTGACTAAAGCAAGGGTCTCAAGAGTGAATTGCTCAGCTGAAAGGAAGATGGGATGAAATGCCAGCCAGCCCTGTCGGCCCTTCCTTCTGCACTGCTTGGAGATGCCTGATGCTTTCTGACTGCTTAGCCAGGGCTGGAGTAATTACTCGGTTGCAGCGTTTTCACTTTTGCAGCAAAAAAAGGAGGCTTCTTTTCTTTGCATGAGTTACAATTTGGCCTCAGATTCTTATGAGCTGACACTGCTGATGAAGGTCTTTGCTCTGTAGTTCCTCCTCTTTGCTGTTGTCCTGGTCGTAGTGGCCACATGGCATTGTCCTGCCCCAGCATGCTTGAAACTAAATCCCCTGGACCTGTGCCTAAAGCTGGGAATTCATAGAATCATAGAATGGTTTAGGTTGGAAGAGACCTCAAAGATCATCCAGTTCCAACCCCCTTGTGCCATAGGCAGGGACACCTCCCACTAGATCAGGTCGCTCAAGACCTCATCCAGCCTGGCCTTGAACACATCCAGGCAGGGAGCAGCCACAACCTCCCTGGGCAACCTGTGTCAGTGCCTCGTGACCCTCACTGTGAAGAACTTCCTCCTAACATCCCGTTCAAATCTCCCCTCGGCCAATTTGAACCCATTCCCCCTCATCCTGTCATTACAAGTCCTTGTCAATAGTCCCTCCCCAGCCTTCCGTAGGCCCCTTCCAACCTAAACCATTCTATGATTCTATGAAACAATTGTTGACCTGAAGAAGCCAGGAACATGCTTTATCTCTGTTTGCCAGCCTTTTGCTATGAGATATTGCCATAGCTCAGGCTTTTGCCCTCCAAAGTGGCTTGCATAGGAGTATGGGAGTGCTTCTCCTGGATCTCACAATCTTGTGCTCCCTCTGTAGTCAACAAATGCCTCCAACAGGAGATGCTTCTCCAGCACAGGGTCTGCATCTACCCTCCTAGAGCACAGCAGGACATAGGTGTCTGACAGGGGCAGGTGGTCAAAGTCAAGCTCCAAGGCAGATGCTGTAAGAGCCTCTCCAAGGGTGCCAAAGAGGCTGTTTGATTGTGTGCTGGGGTGGGAGATGTCTCGAGGCATGTGGTGTGTGGACATCACAAAAGTGTGCTGGAGACACCAGTAATGCCTGCAGCACAGCTGCCAACAAGTCTGTCCAGATGGGCCTGGGACTCCCACCACAGAGAAGTCATTAAGGAGTACAGAACATGTCTGTGCAGGGCTGTGTTTGCCACCAAACTTGGACATGATGAGTCTGGGCCCTCTCTTGCCAAGGGTACATCTGACCTTACGAGCAGCTTAGGATGCACTTTGTTTCCAGTATGGTTCTGCAGAAAATGACAGGATCTCAGGCTCCGAGGATGTCCTGGGTTGGAAGGGACCCAAAGAGATCATCCCCCTGACTCCAGCCCCCCTGACAGAGCAGGAACAGACAATCTAGCTCAGGTCACACAGGAACAAATCCAGACAGGTCTTGAAATTCTCCAGAGAAGGAGACTCCACAACCTCTCTGGGCAGCCTGTGCCAGTGCTCCTCTTTTTCAGCTTCTCATGAAGCACACGAGTCATAGAATCATAGAATCAGTCAGAGTTGGAAAGGACCACAAGGATCATCTTGTTCCAACCCCCCTGCCATGCCCAGGGACACCCTACCCTAGATCAGGCTGCCCACAGCCTCATGCAGCCTGGCTGCAAACACCTCCAGGGATGTGGCCCCTTGGGCAACCCCTTCCAGGGTTCAACAACTTCCTCTTCACATCCAATCTGAATCTCCCCACCTCCAGCCTTGCTCCATTCCCCCTAGTCCTGTCACTCCCTGATAGCCTAAAAAGTCCCTCCCCAGCTTTTCTGTAGGACCCTTCAGATCCTGGAAGGCCACAAGAAGGTCACCTGGGAGCCTCCTCTTCTCCAGACTGCACAGCCCCAACTCTTTCAGTCTGTCCTCACAGCAGAGGTGCTGCAGCCCTCTGAGCATCCTCATGGCCCTTCTCTGGACACACTCCAGCATGTCCACATCCCTCTTGTAATAGGAGCTCCAGAACTGGATGCAGTACTCCAGGTGGGGTCTCACCTGGATGGAGTAGAGGGGGAGAATCACCTCCCTCCACCTGCTGGTCACACTTCTCCTGATGCAGCCCAGGCTCTGCTTGGCTTTCTGGGCTGCAAATGTACACTGCTGCCTCATGTTGAGCTTCTCCTCCACCAGCACCCCCAAGTCCCTCTCCTCAGGGCTGCCCTCCAGCCACTCACTGCCCAGCCTGGATTTGTGCTTGGCATTGCCTCGACCCAGCTGCAGGACCTTGCACTTGGCCTTGTTGAACCTCCTGAGGTTGGCTTGTGCCCACCTCTGCAGCCTGTCCAGGTCTCTCTGGATGCCATCCCTGCCCTCCAGCCTGACTGCTGCACCACACAGCTTGGTGTCATCAGCAAACTTGCTGAGGCTGCACTCAATGCCTCTGTCCATGGCACCCACAAAGATGTTGAACAAGACTGGTCCCAGGACTGATCCCTGAGGGACTCCACTTGTCACTGGCCTCCACTGGGACATGGAGCCATTGACAGCCACTCTTTGGGTGCAGCCATCAAGCCAGTTCTTTATCCATCCCTTTTACAAGACCACTCTCTCCCAGGGAGATCACAGCCACCAACCCCCACGATACTCTAAATGCTGGAAACACTAAGCCATTCCCTCTTCCTCCATTCCAGTCACCTCCCCCACATACTTTCCTTCTGTAATCTTCAAGGAGGCACAGATTTGGAGCCTGAGCTTAGAGCATCACATGACTTGCATGTCCCATTGTCCCCCTCTAATAGCATAAGCACTGCAGGATTTTAGGGCATGGAGTGTTGCTGGAATTCTTTGCCTAGATTCCAGTGGGTCTTTTGTCTTCTTTAGGGCATGGAGTGTTGCTGGAATTTTTTCCCTTGATTCCAGTGGGTCTTTTGTCTTCTTTAGGGCATGGAGTGTTGCTGGAATTCTTTGCCTAGATTCCAGTGGGTCTTTTGTCTTCTTTAGGGCATGGAGTGTTGCTGGAACTCTTTGCCTAGATTCCAGTGGGTCTTTTGTCTTCTTTAGGGCATGGAGTGTTGCTGGAATTCTTTGCCTTGATTCCAGTGGGTCTTTTGTCTTCTTTAGGGCATGGAGTGTTGCTGGGATTCTTTCCTGGATTCCAGTGGGTCTCTTGTCTGATTTATTTGCTACTCTCTGGGTCAGATATTCCCTACCCTGGTCAACTTGATCATCCTCCCATGCCCTGTATTTTTGAAAAAGGCTGCTGAGATGCCTATGGAGCATCCTCACTTTATTTACATTTGATGTTTCTGTGGGGCTGGGCTAAAGAATTCAGCTGAGTCCTAGATGGCAGGGAAAGGCAAGGAATGGAAATGTAGAGCTGCAGGTCTTGTGGGGGTGGAAAATCCTGGGAGACAAGGATATTTCAGCTATAACTTTGCCTGGGTTTGGTCAAGGTGGTTAAAAGCATCACACGCTGGAAGATCATAGAATCATAGAATGGTTTAGGTTGGAAGGGACCTTAAAGATCATCCAGTTCCAACCCCCCTGTGCCATAGGCAGGGACACCTCCCACTAGAACAGGTCACTCAAGACCTCATCCAGCCTGGCCTTGAACACATCCAGGGATCCTAAACATTGTGGCATTGGCTTCCTAGGTGAAGACTGAATGGGACCAGGGGAAGAGGCTTGCACTGGACTATCCCAAAGGGATGGGGCAGGGTGGGAAAAGAGATGCAAGCCTGCAGATTGCCTTTGGGCCATTAAAGCAGGTCGCCTGCCTGGGTGTATGACAGGGCAAATCCCTCACTCCTTCACGCCTATGGAGAGGAGATAAGCAGGCTGGAGGCACGAAAGGGAAAGGCAACAGATGACACATCCCTAAGAAATGCTTTGGGGGTGGGGATGGGGCACAGCAGTGGTCCCAGCAGGGAAGCACTTACACTCAGGGCACTCACACAAGGGGCTTTGCCCAAGACATATTTAAGCAGCTTATGACCATTAGACAAATGGTTAAGCTGGGGGGAAAGTAGGCCATGAGGCAGGCAGGTGCTCTGATGCATCTAAGGCCATGGAGCAGCTGGGCCTGCAAGACAGAGTGGTGGAAGGGGCATTTTATCAGAGGGGTATAGGATTGAGGTGGCCAGCATTGGACCTTGCACCTCAGGTGTTCACAGAACCATGGAATTAACCAGGCTGGAAAAGACCTTTGACATCATTGAGTCCAACCTATCACCTAACACCATTCAGTCTACTAAACTATGGCACCAAGTGCCACATCCAGACTTTTTTTTAAACACCTCCAGGGATGGTGACTCCACCACCTCCCTGGGCAGATCATTCCAATGCCAATCACTCTTGCTGTGAAAAACTTCTTCCTAACATCCAGCCTAAACCTGCTCTGCCACAGCTTGAGGCTGTGTCCTCTTGTTCTGTCACTGGGTGCATGAGAGAAGAGACCAACCACACCTGGCTGCAACCTGCCTTCAGGTAGTTGTGGGCAGCAATGAGGTCTGCCCTGAGCCTCCTCCTCTCCAGGCTGCACACCCCCAGCTCCCTCAGCCTTTCCTCACAGGGCTGTGCTCCAGGCCCCTCACCAGCCTTGGTGACTTTTCTCTGGACAATTTCCAGCACCTCAACATCTTTCTTAAACTGAGGGGAAATTATTTTAATATTATCAAACTCCTTTGTCCACAGAGTTAGTGCAAAAGATGAGTACTTTTCTCTTGATAGCAGGAAAATAATTTCAAACTTCAGGTTTCAGCTATGTTAGAACCATAGAACCAGGGTTGGAAGGCACCACAAGGATCAGCTAGTTCTAACCCCCCTGCCATGCCCAGGGACACCCTACCCTAGATCAGGCTGCCCACAGCCTCTGCCAGCCTGGCTGCAAACACCTCCAGGGACATTGCCCCAACCACCTCCCTGGGCAACCCATTCCAGGCCCTCACCACTNATTGCCCCAACCACCTCCCGGGGCAACCCATTCCAGGCCCTCACCACTCTCATGTTGAAGAACTTCTTCCTCACCTCCACTCTGAATCTCCCCACCTCCAGCTTTGCTCCATTCCCCCTAGACCTGTCACTACCTCAGAGCCTCTAAAGTCCCCCCCCAGCTTTTCTGTAGGTCTCCTTCAGATACTGGAAGGCCACAAGAAGGTCACCTGGGAGCCTCCTCTTCTCCAGACTGTACAGTCCCAACTCTTTCAGTCTGTCTTCATAGCAGAGGTGCTGCAGCCCTCTGAGCATCCTCATGGCCCTTCTCAGGGCCCCTTCCACATCTCTCTTGTAATAGTAGCTCCAGAACTGGATGCAGTACTCCAGGTGGGGTCTCACCTGGATGGAGTAGAGAGGCAGAATCACCTCCCTCCCCCTTCTGGCCACACTTCTCCTGATGCAGACCAGGCTCTGCTTGGCTTTCCGGGCTGCAAGTGCACACTGCTGCCTCATGTTGAGCTTCTCCTCCACCAGCACCCCCAAGTACCTCTCCTCAGGGCTGCTCTCCAGCCACTCACTGCCCAGCCTGGATTTGTGCTTGGCATTGCCTCGACCCAGGTACAGGACCTTGCACTTGGCCTTGTTGAACCTCCTGAGGTTGGCTTGTGCCCACCTCTGCAGCCTGTCCAGGTCCCTCTGGATGCCATCCCTGCCCTCCAGCCTGACTGCTGCACCACACAGCTTGGTGTCATCAGCAAACTTGCTGAGGCTGCACTCAATGCCTTTGTGCATGGCACCCACAAAGATGTTGAACAAGACTGGTCCTAGGACTGATCCCTGAGGGACTCTGCTTGTCATTGGTCTCCACTTGGACATGGAGCCATTGACAGCCACTCTCTGGGTGTGTCTATCAAGCTAGTTCTTTATCCATCTGATGGTCTACCCATCAAACCCATGTTTCACCAGTTGAGATAAAGTGAATGCAAGTATCAGAAAGGTTTTGTTAGAAAGGCAAAAAAGACCCCTAAAATCACCTGATAGCAGCAGGGATAGGGAGAGACAACCCCAGAAATGTTTGCATCAAGCCTGGGTGCACCTCTTCACAGTAAGTGTGGCAAGGCACTGGAACAGGTTGCCCAAGGAGGTTGTGGCTGCTCCCTGCCTGGATGTGTTCAAGGCCAGGCTGGATGAGGTCTTGAGCAACCTGATCTAGTGGGAGGTGTCCCTGACTGTGGCACAGGGGGATTGGAACTGGATGATCTTTGAGGTCTCTTCCAACCTAGACCATTCTATGATTCTATGATTCTTCCACCCACCCCAGCCTCTGCGTGGCTGGCAGGAGCTGAGGCAACCAAGTGGGAGGCAGCTCGAATATTGCCCTCCAGATGTGCAGCTCCAGCCTTGCAGCTCCAGCCTCTGCTGAAGGGCACGACAAGCCAGACAGAAAATCTGCCAGACCGTTTCCACGGCCTGATCCTAGTCTGCCCTAAATAAAGAACTGAACCGGTCTAGCCGGAGGCTAGAGACGAGCAGGGGATAACTTCAGTCCCCCTGCGGCTGCATCTCGCCCTCCGAGGAAAAGCCTTGGGGTGACACCTCCCAGCTCCTTGAGCAGCATTTCCTCAGCAAGTGCCGTCGTTTTGAAGACATCCAAAAGATGGCAGCCTTCCCCACATCTTCCTCCTCGCCAGCCACCTGGGCTCCGACCGGCAGCTGCGCCTCACCTCCCTGACCGCTGCGGCGCCGCAGCCGGCACTGCCCGCGGCTACCCCGGGCTCAAGAGCTGCACAGAGCCGCTCCGAGCCTTGCCTCTAGCAGTGCCCTCGGGGTTCTGCTGCTGCTGCCTTCTGCCCGCTAAAGTGCTCACGTTTTGCCTCCTCCTGGAAGAGGGATTTGGCTGCCCTCTGGGTCGTCCATCAGCCAAGGCGCTTGGGCTGTTCCCGCAGCGTTTCCTCGCCGCCCCGGGGGTGCTTGGAGAAGCTGCTTTGGGAGGGGTGGTTCAGTTGGGAACCCAAGGAGGGGAAAAGCTGAAGGAGCCAGTTGGGAACCCAAGGGTTGGGAGGGGGAAAAGCTGAAGGAGCCAACAGTACACTGGTTTGTGGAGTCTATTCTTTATTGCAGGAGGACATAAGCTCTACCACCAAGTTGTTCTAGCAGGAGGAGAGTTGTGTCAGGGCAGGCATAGGCTGGATGTTAGAGTCATAGAATCGGGCAGGCATAGGCTGGATGTTAGAATCATAGAATCACAGAATCAGGCAGGCATAGGCTGGATGTTAGAATCACAGAATCACAGAATCAGGCAGGCATAGGCTGGGTGTTAGAATCACAGAATCACAGAATCAGGCAGGCATAGGCTGGATGTTAGAATCACAGAATCAGGAGCCAGTTGGGAACCCAAGGGTTGGGAGGGGGAAAAACTGAAGGAGCCAGCAGTACACTGGTTTGTGGAGTCTGTTTCCGAGTTGTTCTTATTGCAGGACAAAAGCTCTACCACGAAGTTGTTCTAGCAGGAGGAGAGTTGTGCCAGGGCAGGCATAGGCTGGATGTTAGAGTCATAGAATCACAGAATTGGGCAGGCATAGGCTGGGTGTTAGAATCACAGAATTGGGCAGGCATAGACTGGATGTTAGAATCACAGAATCACAGAATTGGGCAGGCATAGGCTGCGTGTTAGAATCATAGAATCACAGAATCAGGCAGGCATAGGCTGGGTGTTAGAATCACAGAATCACAGAATCAGGCAGGCATAGGCTGGGTGTTAGAATCACAGAATCACAGAATCAGGCAGGCATAGGCTGGNCCCTTGTTCTGTTGCTGGTTGCCTGGGAGAAGAGACCAACCCCACCTGGCTACAACTTCCCTTCAGGTAGCTGTAGACAGCAATGAGGTCTGCCTTGAGCCTCCTCCTCTCCAGGCTGCACACCCCCAGCTCCCTCAGCCTCTCCTCACAGGGCTGTGCTCCAGGCCCCTCACCAGCTTCATTGCCCTTCTCTTGACATGTTCTAGTACCTCAACCTCTTTCTTGAATTGAGGGGACCAGAACTGGCAGAAGTTCCTCCCAGAGAGAGTGATTGGCATTGGAATGGGCTGCCCAGGCAGGTGGTGGAGTCACCATCCCTGGAGGTGTTAAAGAAAAGATTGGATTGAGCACTTAGTGCCATGGTCCAGTTGATTGGATAGGGTTGGCTGAAAGATTGGACTGGATAATCTTGGAAGTATCTTCCAAGGTGGCTGAGTCTATGATTCTGTGGTTCTAACGACAAGCTCTACCACCAAGTTCTTCATGCAGAAGGAGAGTTGTGCCAGGGGAGGTATAGGCTGGATTTGAGGAGGATGTTCTTGCCAGAGAGAGTGATTGGCATTGGAATGGGCTGCCCAGGGAGGTGGTGGAGTTGCCGTTCTGAGCTGAGAGGACCTGACTCTGAGCTATCAAGGTGGGCATGTTTGATAATGGATATTGTGAACATCTTTGGTGATGATAATTGCTTAGAGATCATCTCAGTCCACACACAGACAGAATCTCTGGAGACAGTGGTGGGGTATACAGTGCATTTCTCTTTGATACCAATCCACTGTCTGCACTTGAGCATCCTTGAAGGATTTGAACCACACGAAGCTGCAGCTTCACATCAACAGAGTACTAAGAGACTCACTCATGACTGCTGCTGTGATGAGGCTGGTGTGAGAAAGTGCAGGTTCTGCATTTGACCTTAGCATCTCCATAAACACAAACTTCTCTGGCAAGACTTACCAGACCTTTCCTGATCCTCTGCATACAAAATGATGGAAGATAATGAACCACACAGCACACTTTGGTGGTGAGAACTGCTCATTTTTAACTGAAAGGATCAAAATGCATTTCTGTTGAGCAAGAGGAAACTGACTCAGGCATCACTGTGCCCTTCCTCCTCTCAGCACCAAAAGTCTCTGCTCTACTTCTTCTTCCTGTGTGTCAGGCAGCAGTGCATCCTCCTGCAATCTTCAGTGTGCTCCTCCTTCTCTCCTTTGGCATATGTCCTGGAGCAATGCCCACCGCATCTTTTTTTGGACTGGTTTTTACCTGGAGAAAAAGAGAAAGAGAGCAATGTCTGTAGTGACTAATTCATAGAATCATACAATCAGTCAGGGTTGGAAGGGACCACAAGGATCGCTAGTTCCAACACCCCCTGCCATGCCCAGGGACACCCTACCCTACATCAGGCTGCCCACAGCCTCTGCCAGCCTGGCTGCAAACACCTCCAGGGATGTGGCCTGAACCACTCCCTCCCTGGGTAACCCATTCCAGGCTCTCACCACTCTCATGCTCAACAACTTCCTCTTCACATCCACTCTGAATCTTCCCACCTCCAGCTTTGCTCCATTCCCCCTAGTCCTGTCACTGCCTGATAGCCTCAAAAGTCCCTCCCCAGCTTTTCTGTAGGCTCCCTTCAGATACTGGAAGGCCACAAGAAGGTCACCTGGGAGCCTCCTCTTCTCCACACTGAGCAGCCCCAACTCTCTCTGTCTGTCCTCATAGCAGAGGTGCTGCAGCCCTCTGAGCATCCTCATGGCCTTTCTCTGGACACACTCCAGCATGTCCACATCCCTCTTGTAACAGGAGCTCCAAAAGTGGACGCAGCACAGCACAGAAATCCTGCCACTACACAGTAAATGCTCTCCTTAAAGTGCCCACATCCACACTGGTACTTGAGAATGGACCCGGGGCACTGCCACCACTTATCTCAGGAGTTTTTTTGAATACATACTATTTGGGCAAGTGCAAAATTGAGCCAAAAGCAGTGCTGTCAATTAAATGGGCTGGAAGACTTCATTCAGATGTCAAGCTGAAACCTCAGTGCTCTCACTACTCAATTTGTCACTGCAGTCACAGCCTGGGTGCTTAGCTCGAGATGAACTGAATTGCTCTGGTTCTAGCAACTTGTGCCCAATTACCATGATGATGCCCAGTTCAAATGGAGAGCCCCAAATGCTGGGTGTCTAAATGTAGGATGGTAATGCCAGAGCAGAAGTCTAACCAGCTAAACTCAGCCAAAATCATAGAATCACAGAATCAACCAGGTTGGAAGAGACCTCCAAGATTATCCAGTCCAACCTATCACCGAGCCCTAGCCAATCAACCAGACAATGCCACTAAGTGCTCCATTCAGGCTTTGCTTGAGCACCTCCAGGGATGGTGACTCCATCATCTCCCTGTGCAGCCCATTCCAATGCCAATCACTCTCTCTGGCAAGAACTTCCTCCTAACATCCAGCCTAAACCTGACCTGGCAAAACTTGAGACTATGTCCTCTTGTTCTGTTGCTGGTTGCCTGGGAGAAGAGACCAATCCCACCTGGCTACAACCTCCCTTTAGGTTGTTGTAGACAGCAATGAGGTCTACCCTGAGCCTCCTCTTCTCCAGGCTGCACACCCCCAGCTCCCTCAGCCTCTCCTCACAGGGCTGTGCTCCAGGCCCCTCACCAGCTTCATTGCCCTTCTCTGGACACCTTCCAGTATCTCAACATCTCTCTTGAATTGAGTGGCCCAGAACTGGACACAGCACTCAAGGTATGGCCTGACCAGTGGTGAGTACAGAGGCAGAATAACCTCCCTTGTCCTGCTGGCCACACTGCTCCTGATCCAGGCCAGGATGCCATTGGCTCTCCTGCCCACCTGGGCACACTGCTGGCTCATGTTCAGCTCCTATCTGCCAGCACCCTCAGGTCCCTCTCTGCCTGGCTGCTCTCCACATGACCATAACATTGGAATTTAGAAGGGGTCTGTATCATCCCTGCTTGCCTTGGCCTTGCTTTTCTTATAGGAACCTGTCACTGGCCAAATTGAGGGAGAAAATACTAAGTGTCTCCTAGGTTTGAACAAGTCCAACTGTTGTAATGCTCTTGGGGCAGGCTGCTCCCCAGGGTGGTGCACACCACAGTGCTCAAAGTGTGGCCTGAGCAGTATCAAGTAGAGGGGAAGAATTGCCTGATGAGGAGAGGCTGAGGGACCTGGGGCTGCTTAGACTGGGGAAGAGAAGACTGAGAAGGGATTTAATCAATGTTTATAAATATCTGAGGGCTGGGGGGTCAGAAGTAGAGGGACAGGCTCTGCTCACTTGCTCCCTGGGACAGGACAAGGAGCAATGGATGGAAGCTGCAGCATAGGAGGTTCCAACTCCTCACAAGGGGGACTGGAAGGGTCCCAGAGTGCTGTCCCTTATCCTGCTGGCCACACTGTTCCTGATCCAGGCCAGAATGCCATTGGCTTTCCTGGTCACCTAGGCACACTTTTCCCATACTTACTTCCCTGGAAAAGTTGTTTGTTTTATTTTTTTTCTTCAACTTTAGTTCTCTATTATGTCTCATTTCTGCTCCATAGAATCGTAGAACCAGTCAGGTTTGGAAAGGACCACAAGGACCATCTAGTTCCATCCCCCCTGCCCTGGGCTTGCCATCTTACCTGGGGTGGCCATCAAGGCCATTAGAAACACAGCAAACACAACGTAGATGATCTTCATGACTCGGATGTCCAGCAGGACCGCAGCAGGTCTGGGATGAAGCCTTGCAGAGAGATCTTGAATCTGCTGAGAAAAGGAGTTGGAGATCCTGGTATTTATAGCCATTTGCCATCAGGGAGGACAGTGTTAACGAGGAGCATGAGTTCCCTGCTGTCCAGGGACACATTGTTTGCTGCTTAGTGGGGTTATTATGTCACTCCAACCCAGTGGCCATCTGACAAGGAGACGTCCACTCTGTGCCCGTTTGTCACAGGCTCTGTGGAGAGATCTCAAGTGGCCTGTACAGGTGACTCTCCCCTGGGAGCTGGACTCCACTCAGCCTGACTGCCAAAGCTCTTAAACAATCTGGACTACCAAGCCCTAGCCAGCAGGACTTGCTGTTGGCTTGCAGGGGTGGTTGTGGCCGACAGTGCAACAGCAACGAGTCTGAGATCTCTTCTTCTTCCCTTCCAAAGCAAAGACCTGAGAGAGTCCAGCAGGAAGAGTGTGTCTAGCAGATCAAGGGAGCTTCTCGTCCCCCTCTACTCTGCCCTGGTGAGGGACAGTGATCTGCTGGAGAGGGTCCAGTGGAGGGCTATGAGGAGGATGAGGGGACTGGAGCACATCCTGGTGAGGAGAGGCTGAGGGACCTGGGGCTGCTTAGTCTGCAGAAGAGAAGACTGAGAGGGGAATTGATAAATGTCTGTAAATATCTGAGGGCTGGGGGTCAGGAGGTGGGGGACAGGCTCTGCTCACTTGCTGCCTGGGATAGGACAAGGAGCAATGGATGGAAGCTGCAGCACAGGAGGTTCCAGCTCAACACAAGGGGCAATTTCTTGACTGTAAGTGTCCCAGAGCACTGGCACAGGCTGCCCTGAGAGGTTGTGGAGTCTCTTTGCCTGGAGACTTTCAAGGGCTGTCTGGATGTGTTCCTGTGTGACCTGAGCTAGATCGTCTGGTTCTGCTGTGGCAGGGGGGTTGGACTCGAGTATCTCTTTGGGTCCCTTCAAACCCCTGACATCCTGTGAGCCTGTGACTGGTACTACACTGACCAAAACCTTTCCACCTGCATATCAGGACCTAGACCCTCTATTAGAATGTGAAGTGCTGTGGCAATGAACGTGCAAGTTGCTCTACATTTGGAATCCCAAGCACAAATCCAGGCTGGGTGAGTGGCTGAACAGCCCTGAGGAGAGGGACTTGGTGCTGGTGGAGGAGAAGCTCAAGATGAGGCAGCAGTGTGCACTTGCAGCCCAGAAAGCCAAGCAGAGCCTGGGCTGCATCAGGAGAAGTGTGGCCAGCAGGGCAAGGGAGGTGATTGTCCCCTTCTACTCCACTCTGCTGAGACCCCACCTGGAGTACTGCATCCAGTTCTGGAGGCCCTAGGACAAGAGGGATGTGGACATGCTGGAATGAGTCCAGAGAAGGGCCACGAGGATGCTCAGAGGGCTGCAGCACCTCTGCTATGAGGACAGACTGAAGGAGCTGGGGCTGTTGAGTCTGGAGAAGAGGAGACTCCCAGGTGACCTTCTTGTGGCCTTCCAGTATCTGAAGGGGACCTAAAAAAAAAAGCTGGGGAGGGACTTTTTAGAATTCCAGGTAGTGAGAGGACTATGGAGAATGGAGCAAAGCTGGAGGTGGGGAGATTCAGATTGGATGTGAGGAGGAAGTTTTTAGGCATGAGAGTGTTGAGAGCCTGGAATGGGAGGTGGTTGTGGCCACAACCCTGGAGGTGTTTGCAGCCAGGCTGGATGAGGCTGATCTAGGGTAGGGTGTCCCTGGGCATGGCAGGGGGTTTGGATCTAGCTGATGCTTGTGGTCTTTTCCAATGCTGACTGATTCTATGATTCTAGTATCTTTCCTGCAAAAACATTCTGACTGATGAGGATGAGGACAGCATCCTGAAGTCATCTGGACCTCAGTTCAGTTGCCTGAATGCAGACAGCATAATTTGAGACCACTAGAAGTCTCCCAAGTTTTTCCTATTCTCCTACCTCACAGGATCATAGAATGTGTTAGGTTGGAAGGAAACATTTAAAGGTCATTTAGTCCAACCCCTCTCCAGTGAACAGGGACATCTTCAGGCAGCTCTGGTTGCTCAGAGCCCTCCCCAGCTTGCTCTTGGATGTTTTCAGTGACAGGACATCTACCACCTCTCTGGGCAACCTGTGCCAGTGTTTCACCACCCTTAGCATACATAATTCCTTTCTCACATCCAGCAGCAAGGAGCTTGTACCTCTGTTTTCCACCTAAAGCCTCCCTTAGGAGAAGGTGGGAAGGAGTCTTAGGGCCACGAAAATGATCAGAGGGCTGCAGCAGCTCTGCTGTGAGGACAGGCTGAGAGCATTGGGACTTTTCAGCCTGGAGAAGAGAAGGCTTAAAGGAGACCTTATAGAAGCCTACCAGTATCTGAGGGGGGCCTACAGGAGGGCTGGGGAGGGACTGTTCACAAGGTCTTGTAATGACAGGATGAGGGGGAATGGGTTCAAATTGGCATAGGGGAGATTTAAACGGGATGTTAGGAGAAAGTTCTTCACAGTGAGGGTGGCAAGACAGTGACACAGGTTGCCCAGGGAGGTTGTGGCTGCTCCCTCCCTGGAGTTGTTCAAGGCCAGGCTGGATGAGGTCTTGAGCGACCTGTTCTAGTGAGAGGTGTCCCTGCCTATAGCACAGGGGGGTTGGAACTGGATGATCTTTAAGGTCTCTTCCAAACTAAACCATTCTATGAATCTATGATGGTATGATTTAGAATCATAGAATCATGGAATCATAGAATGTCAGGAGTTGGAAAGGACCTTGAAAGATCATCTGGTCCATCCCCCCTGCCAGGGCAGGCTCACCTAGAGGAGATCACACTGGAATGCATCCAGATGGCTCTTGAATATCTCCAGAGAGAGACTCCACAACCTCCCTGTGCAGTCTGTTCTAGTGCTCTGTCACCCTCACAGGGGAAAAACTTCTTCCTCAGGTTCACATGGAACCTCCCCTGCCTCTCTTTTACCTCTCTTTCCCAACAAATCACATGAATCATTTCAGCCAGATCTTTGCTTCCCTGGGAGTTTATCTTTACAACAGAAGAGCAGTCTTGAGGTGTTTACCTCTAGCTGAAATCCTGTGGAGACATGCACCCAAAGTCAAGGCACTGAGCAATGGAGAAGACAGCCATCTCAAGATGGACCTCAACTGGCTCACTCGAGAGTCACTTAGGTCCCTTCAGACAGCACCACCAGCCACAGAACGTGATAATCACACCAAATCTTACTCCTGTTACAGTCTCTGCCTGCTGAATTTCTTCTCTCATCTCCTTTTCCCTTGTGAAACAGCAAAGAAATAGCACAGCACCTTCAATCCAAGAAGAGACTGAACCCAGAGACCTGTAGGTTGTGTTCCCTGGCAGGGAGTGAATGTTTGAGGCTGAACAATACTGGCAGTGTCTTGCACCATCCCTTCCACCGCTGCCCGGGAGCAGGTTGGGGCTATCTGCCCTGCAGAGAGAAAACTGCAGGAGCCCTCACTCCACTGTGGGATTATAGAGAATCAGTCAGGGTTGGAAGGGACCACAAGGGTCATCTTGTTCAAACCCCCCTACCTTAGATAAGGCTGAACAGAGCCTCATCCATAGAATCATAGAATCAGTTAGGGTTAGAAGGGACCACAATGATCATCCAGTTCCAACCCCCCTCCATGCCCAGGGACACCCTACCCTAGATCAGTTAGGGTTGGAAGGGACCACAAAGATCATCTAGTTCCAACCTCCCTGACAAGCCCAGGGACACCCTACCCTACATCAGGCTGCACACAGCCTCAGCCAGCCTGGCTGCAAACACCTCCAGGGATGTGGCCCAACCACCTCCCTGGGCAACCCATTCCAGGGTCTCTCCACTCTCATACTAAAGAACTTCCTCCTCACATCCAATCTGAATCTCCCCACCTCCAGCTTTGCTCCATTCCCCCTAGTCCTCTCACTACCTGATAGACTAAAAAGTCCCTCCCCAGCTTTTCTGTAGGCTCCCTTCAACCACCTTCCTGGCTCTTGTCTGTACGATTCTCTGATTCAACACCCCATTGTGAGCAGAAACCTAAGTAGAGCACTGGTTTGGAAACGAGAGAAGCACTCAGTGAGCAGTCTTGGGACATTAGCACAAGGAGGGCATAAAAATCCATTGCACGGGGTCTATAGAATGGAATGGAATAGAATAGAATAGAAATAGAACAGAGTAGAATAGCATAGGATAGGATAGAATAGAATAGAATAGAATAGAATAGAATAGAATAGAATAGAATAGAATAGAATAGAATAGAATAAGCACACCTCTCCTATGAAGACAGACTGAGAGAGCTGGGGCTGTTGAGCCTGGAGCAGAGAAGCCTCTGCAGAGGTCTTATTGTGCCCTTCCAGTATCTGAAGAGGGCTACAAGAAAGCTGGTGAGGGACTTCTTAGGATGTCAGATAGTGATAGAATAGAATAGAATAGAATAGAATAGAATAGAATAGAATAGAATAGAATAGAATAGAATAGAATAGAATAGAATAGAATAGAATCGAATCGAATCGAATCGAATCAAATCAGCAGTTTGGAAGAGACCTCCAAGCTCATCCAGTCCAAAGTATCACCCAGCCCTAGCCAATGGCACTGAGTGCCTCATCCAGGCTTTGCTTCAACACCTCCAGGGATGGTGACTCCACCACCTCCCTGGGCAGCCCATTCCAATGCCAATCATTCTCTCTGGCAAGAACTTCCTCCTAACATCCAGCCTATATCTCTCCTGGCCCAGTTTGAGCCTGTGTCCCCTCCTTCTGTTGCTGGTTGCCTGGGAGAAGAGACCAACCCCACCTGGCTACAACCTCCCTTTAGGTAGTTGTAGACAGCAATGAGGTCTCCCCTGAACCTCCTCCTCTGCAGGCTGAACACCCCCAGCTCCCTCAGCCTCTCCATCTCTGGGGATCTTCTGGAATGTTAATGCAAAGAGGGCTCTTAGGCTCAGAGGAGACACTGATGAACCTCTCCTACATTTTTACATGCATATGCAAGTAATCTGTAGCCTGCAAAAGCAGAAAGGGACTGCAAGATTCTCTTTGGTCTCCTGAAGGTTGTGTTCAGGGCCACAGAGAAAGCAAGAGGCAGAGCAATAACTCCTTCCCAACCCCTTACCCTGTGAGACCACAGGCAGCTTTGCTTTACATCTTGCTGGCAGTGGACATTCAGGCTTCTGAGGGGGCTGACCATCCTGTCCTAATGCTTTCTGTGGAATCATGGGGACTTAAAAACCCACACCACACACACACAGAGTTAACTCTCCTTTTTATCTTTTTATTTTCTCTCTTTTTTTTTTTTTTTTTTTTCTTTTTTTTTTTTTTTTTTTGTTTAATTATTGAAAGGAGGGGGTGACCATTGGGGTTAGACAGTTGAGAAGCTGCTCCCAAAGCCACCATGACCACTCCTCTTCCCCAGGTGCTTCCTCTTTTGGCTCCTATTTCCCCTTCCAGACGGGTGGGATGCAGCAGTAGTGCTTGCAGTCAGCAGAAGTGGACCACACGTCCACCTTGGAGCATTTGGTGGAGCAGTACCCAACGCTGTGGCAGTACTTTACGTGCCCATAACCTGCAAGAAGACATGAAGAGAGAGGGGATGGGTGAGGACAGGTGGCTGTGTGCCCCACTGTCATGCCCTTTAAGTACCTCCAAGTGTAAGTGCAGCAGTGCTCAGAATCATAGAATCATAGACTCATAGAATCATAGAATCATAAAATTATAGACTCATAGAATCATAAAATCATTGAATTATAGAATCATAGAGACAGAATCATAGACTCACAGACTCATAGAATCATAGACTCAAAGCCTTATAAAATTATAGACTCATAGAATCATAGAATCCTAGAATTATAGACTCATAGACTCATAAAATCATAGAATCATAGATTCATAGACTCAAAGACTCATAGAATTATAGAATCATAGAAACAGAATCATAGGCTCAGACTCAAAGACTCTATGAGTCTATAATTTTATTATAGACTCATAGAATCATAGAATCCTAAAATCATAGACTCATAGACTCAAAGACTCATAGAATTATAGACTCATAGACTCATAGACTCTCAGAATCATAGAATCATAGACTCATAGAATCATAGAATCAGATTCATAGACTCATAGAATCACAGACTGGTAGACTCATAGACTCATAGAATCATAGACTCATAGAATCCTAGAATCCTAGAATGATAGACTCACAGAATAATAGAATTACAGACTCATAGAATCAGTCAGGGTTGGAAAGCACCACAAGGATCATCCAGTTTTAACCCCCCTGCCATGGGCAGAGACGCTTCAACCTGGATCAGGCTGTCTACAGCCTCATCCAGCCTGGCTGCAAACACTTCCAGGGATGAGGCTTTCACCACCTCCCTGGGCAACCCATTCCAGGCTCTCACCACTCTCATGGGAATGAACTTCTTCCTAGCACTTGGTCTGCATCTCCCCATTTCTAGCTTTGTTCCATCCCTCACAGTCCTGGCACTACCTGACATCCTAAAATGTCCCTCCCCAGCTTTTCTGTAGGCCCTCTTCAGATACTGGATGGCCACAATAATGTCTCCTGGGAGCCTTCTCCTCTCCAGACTGAACAGCCCCAACTCCCTCAGTCACTCCTCATAGAAGAGCAGCTCCAGCCCTCTGATCATCCTCATGATCAGAATACTTGAGTACTGCATTCAGTTTTGGTCTCCCCAGTTGAAGAGGGACAGGGATCTGCTGGAGAGGATCCAGTGGAGGGCTACAAGGATGATGAGGGGACTGGAGCACTGCCTGATGAGGAGAGGCTGAGGGGCTTGGGGCTGCCTAGTCTGCAGAAGAGAAGATTGAGAGGGGATTTAATCAATGTTTATAAATATCTGAGGGCTGGGGGTCAGGAAAGGGGGGGACAGGCTCTGCTCACTTGCTCCCTGGGATAAGACAAGGAGCAATGGATGGAAGCTGCAGCACAGGAGGTTCCAGCTCAACACAAGGGGGAACTTGACTGTAAGGCTCCCAGAGCACTGGCACAAGCTGCCCAGAGAGGTTGTGTAGTCTCCTTCTCTGGAGCCTTTTAAGGCCTGTCTGGATGTGTTCCTCTGTGATCTCTGATGGATTGTCTGGTCCTGCTGTGGCATGGGGGTTGGACTCAATGATTTCCTTGATTAAATGCCCTCTCAGTCTTCTCTTCTGCAGACTGAGCAGCCCCAGGTGCCTCAGCCTCTCCTCATCAGGCAGTGCTCCAGTCCCCTCAGCATCCTTGTAGCCCTCTGCTGAACCCATCCACATCCCAATCCCCCTTCAACTGGGGAGTCCAAAACTGAAGGCAGTATTCAAGATGAGGTCTCACCAGAGTAGAGTAGAGGGGAAGGAGAACCTCCCTTGATCTGCTGGACACACTGCCAAATACACCCCAGGATCCCATTGGCCTTCTTGGCCACAAGGCTGTCTCTTAGGTGGTCCTTATTTCATAGTCCCTTGAAAGAAGTACCTTGACGAGACACTAGAACAGTTTGCCCAGGGAGGTTGTGGCTGCTCCCTCCCTGAAGGTGTTCAAGGCCAGGCTGGCTGAGGTCTTGAGCATCCTGATCTAGTGGGAGGTGTCCCTGCCTATGGCACAGGGGGGTTGGAACTGGATGAGCTTTGAGGTCTCTTCCAACCTAAACCCTTCTATGATTCTATGATAAGTCATTAAAGTTCTTTACCAGGCTGTAGCAGCTACCTCTGTGATAATAATTACATATTAAAGAGGTAAAGTAACTTTGAAAAGAATCTCAGCTGGTGTCAGCTCATCTTACCTGGAGTAGCCAGGGAGACCAGTAGGAAGACAGCAAAGACAAGGTAGAGGAACTTCATGGCTGGAGTTGAGCTGGGGCCTCAGCAAGGCTGGAGAGAGAAGTCTCGGAGAGAGCTGGGAGGGAGGAGGTGGTATAGAGGGAGGCTGAAGCTGCTGGTTTTTATAGGGCACTTCCCTGCTGAGTGGAGGATGGGGAGGAGGCAGTGGGAATGAGTCCAAATCTCCTCGTGCCTGGCCGTGCAGTGATGGCACCAGCACCAGACTTCCCCACCTGCACTCAAGCGGGCTGGCAGCCACCTCCTCACCCTGGTACCAAGGAGGATTTCAACACACTGCCTTTGATGAGAGCACAGATGAAGAGTGGCTGTCACCAGCAGACCCAGCTGATGGGGTCACAGGGACCTGATGGAGATCTGCAGGCACAGTGGTGAGTGGAGAGCAAGATCAGTATCACAGCCTTCCAGGCCTTTCTTTCCCAACCTCTGGCACAGATGCAGCTTCAAGGGGTTGGGCTGAGCTGTGGCCACCATGCACTGATGACTCTCCTTCCATTGTCCAGGCTCATCACCATGAGGGACTGATGGCTCAGAAGGACCCTTTTCCCTCCTCCATTTCAGGGGGGAAACCATGCCTACAAAATTGCTCTGATAAATAAAGACCTTATAGTAACCTTCCAGTATCTGAAGAGGGCCTACAGGAAGGCTGGGGAGGGACTGTTCACAAGGTCTTGTAATGACAGGACGAGGGGGAATGGGTTCAAATTGGCCAAGGGGAGATTTGAGTGGGATGTTAGGAGAAAGTTCTTCACAGTGAGGGTGGTGAGACACTGGAACATGTTGCCCAGGGAGGTTGTGGCTGCTCCCTGCCTGGATGTGTTCAAGGCCAGGCTGGATGAGGTCTTGAGTGACCTGATCTAGTGGGAGGTGTCCCTGCCTATGGCACAGGGGGGTTGGAACTGGATGAGCTTTGAGGTCTCTTCCAACCTAAACCATTCTATGATTCTATGATTCAGCAAACTTCCTTGACCAATGTAGCCTCTTTTGTTGTCCCCTCTCCCTCCACTCAGGGCAGGAGCACTGGGGCTAAGAGCTCCTGCTGAGCCCACCACTTGCAGACACTTCGATCACCACCTGTTCCTCACAGCCTTATCTGGGGTACCAAACCTGAGCAGAGCTCAGCAAAGGACCTTTGGCAGTTCGCTGGGCTGGTTAATAGCTTCATAAATAGACAGTAGGGGGGGAAAAGAAGGGGAAAAAAAAGGCAACTGGTGAAAGGACAGAAGGTGAGGGTGGTCCCAAATTAGTGAATACCATCTTCAAAGGGCAGCAGATGGATCTTATGAGACTCAGCACCAGGGCAGAAAAACGTCAGGTGATGAATCAGTGACAGTCAGTCTAAAGCTGAGAGCTTGCCACGAAGGGATCCTGGGGTGTAGTAGGAAGAGTGTGTCCAGCAGATCAAGGGAGGTTCTCCTCCCCTTCTACTCTGCCCTGCTGAGACCTCATCTTGAGTACTGCCTTCAGTTTTGGGCTCTTCAGTTGAAGAGGGACAGGGACCTGCTGGAGAGGGTCCAGCAGAGGGCTATGAGGATGCTGAGGGGAGTGGAGCACTGCCTGATGAGGAGACGCTGAGGGACCTGGGGCTGCTTAGTCTGCAGAAGAGAAGACTTAGAGGGGATTTAATCAATGTTTATAAATATCTGAGGGCTGGGGGTCAGGAGGGAGGGGTGCAGGCTCTGCAAGGAGCAATGGATGGAAGCTGCAGCACAGGAGGTTCCAGCTCAACACAAGGGGCAATGTCTTGACTGTAAGGGTCCCAGAGCACTGGCACAGGCTGCCCAGAGAGGTTGTGGAGTCTCCTTCTCTGGAGACTTTCAAAAGCTGTCTGGATGTGTTCCTGTGTGATCTGAGCTAGATTGTCTGGTCCTGCTGTGGCAGGGGGGTTGGACTCAATTATCTCTTTGGGTCCTTTGCAACCCCTGACATCCTGTGATATCTTTTATATCCTATGTGGGTCTAAACACAGAGGTGGTCCTGTGCATCGGTGCCACCCTGGAGTCCAGGAGTAGATAACTTTTGGATCTCTTTGGTTCCTTTCCAACCCCTGACATCCTGTTATCCTGTGATCCTGTGACCCTGTGAGAGGGGATCTTATCAATGCTGATCAATATCGAAGGGGTGGGGGTCAAGAGAATGGGGCCAGACTGTTTCCTGTGGTACCCAGTGACAGGACAAGAGCAGAAGATGGAGCAGATGGAGTTCTACCTCGACAAAGGTAAGAAAAATTCTTTCCTGTGAGGGTCATGGAGATGTGCAACAAGCTGCCCAGAGGGGTTGTGGAGCCTCCTTCTTTGGAGAGATTCAAAACCTATCTGAATGTGATCCCATGCATCCTGCTTTTGGTGACCCTGCTCTGACAGAGGAGTTTGGTCTAGAGGATCTCCAGAGATCTCTTCCAACCTCCAGCATTCTGTGATTCCTTGACCTGTCCCCCAAGAACAAACCACACCTTTCCAAGCTGCTGTCTTTAATGGATCAAGGACTCCTGTGCTCTCCATGTCTTCTTTTTCCTGGCCATCACTAATCCCACTCACTCCAGCCTTTTCCCAAAGGTCACATCTCCTTGGTTCCCTGTCGTTTTCAGAGCCCTGAAGCCCTTTCAGTGCTTCCTCGGAGCAGACAGCTGGATGGAGGCACTTGAAAGGGCTGCAGGGTGCAGTGTGCACGTCCTGTGCTTTACAAGCTCAGCAGTTTGTTTGTAGGTGGATGTGTTGGTTTGAGCTAATTGGAAGATTTGAGTGAGAAATTAGACTATTGGCTGAGAGAGAGTTAAACACAGTGTTGTCACTTCACCGAGTTTTGCTGAGAAGAAAAAAAAAAGTTGTTTTAAGAACTGTTCCCAAAACAATCAGATTAGCAGAGGGCTTCTGTCTGTTCGGCACTGCGGCTACTTTCTCCTTTGTCTCTCTGTCTTTTGGCTAATTCAGAGTAAAATCACTAAAACTACTAATTCCTTCTTGCCACTAATCTCTCTGACCGATCTTCAGCTTATCTGCAGCATCAAGAGGTGGTGAGATAAGGCTGGGGAAGGGGGGGAAAGGTGGTAG
>VWZI01019779.1:29113-48869 GCA_013396835.1 Psilopogon haemacephalus
GGTTTATAAAGGGGAGGCGGGGGGGGGGCAGGTAACTGCTTAACCCACTACAGTGGAGGACAATTGGTGCTGGTTTCCCAACACTATCACACACATCTTCCATTGCAGAACTGTCACAAAGGCAGAAACTCCTTGTGCTGGGTTCTCTAGGTAATTATTCCAGCCTGCAGAGCAGAAGGGAGCCTCCCCCTGCTACTGAATTAGACTTTTTTTTTTTTGGTTATCTAAGTAAGAGCAGATGCACTGCAAAGTTAGTCCTGTCCTCTAATGCTTTGTAGTTCTCTTTCAGCTTCTCTTTTGTGATCAGAGGGCTGCAACACAGAATCATAAAATCATGGAGTCATAGAATGGTTTAGGCTGGAAGGGACCCAAAGATCATCCAGTTCCAACCCCCCTGTGCCATAGGCAGGGACACCTCCCACTAGAACAGGTTGCTCAAGGCCTCATCCAGCCTGGCCTTGAACACCTCCAGGGAGGTTGTGGGGCACAGAATCACAGTGACCTTTGATCACATTCTGTAATTCTGTGCCCCACAGACCCCCTGGGCAACCTGTGCCAGTGTCTCACCACCCTCACTGCAAACAACTTCCTCCTAACATCCAGTTTAAATCTGCCCTCTGCCAATTTAAACACCCAGCAGCTCTGCATGTGCTGTCTCAGGATCACAGGCTCACAGGATGTCAGGAGTTGGAAGGGACTCAAAAAGATCATTGAGTCTAACCTCTCTGCCACAACAGGACCAGACAATCCAGCACAGATCAGAGAAACACATCCAGACAGGCCTTGAAAGTCTCCAGAGAAGGAGACTCCACAACCTCTCTGGGCAGCCTGTGCCAGTGCTCTGGGACCCACACAGGCAAGAAGTTTCCCCTTGTGTTGAGCTGGAACCTCCTGTGCTTCAACTTACACCCATTGCTCCTTGTCCTATCCCAGGCAGCAAGTGAGCAGAGCCTGTCCACTACTCCTGACCCCCAGCCCTCAGATATTTATAGACATTGATTAAATCCCCTCTCAGTCTTCTTTTCTCCAGACTAAGCAGCCCCAGGTCCCTCAGCCTCTCCTCATCAGGCAGTGCTCCAGACCCCTAATCATCCTCATAGCCCTCTGCTGGACCCTCTCCAGCAGATCCCTGTCCCTCTTCAACTGGGAAGCCCCCAAAACTGCAGGAAGTACTCAAGATGAGGTCTGAACTGGGGAGCCCAAAACTGCAGGCAGTACTCAAGATGGAGTCTCAGTAGTGTAGAGGGGGAGGAGAACCTCCCTTGATCTGCTGGACACACTCTTCCTAATACACCCCAGGTNAAAACTGAAGGCAGTACTCAAGATGAAGTCTCAGTAGGGCAGAGTAGATGGGGAGGAGAACCTCCCTTGATCTGCTGGACACGTCCTTCCTTATACACCCCAGGATCCCTTTGGCCTTCTTGGCCACAAGGGCACATTGCTGTGCCATGGATGTTCTCCACCAGCACTCCCAGCCATAGGGCTGCTCTCCAGCAGATCCCTGTCCCTCTTCAACTGGGGAGCCCAAAACTGCAGGCAGTACTCAAGATGAGGTCTGAACTGGGGAGCCCAAAACTGCAGGCAGTGCTCAAGATGAAGTCTCAGCAGGGCAGAGTAGAGGGGGAGAAGAAGCTCCCTTGATCTGCTGGACACATCCTTCCTTATACACCCCAGGAACCCATTGGCCCTCTTGGCCAGAAGGGCAGACTGGTGTCAGTGGAGCGGTGGCAGCCGGATCTGGGGGAAGAGATATTGCTGTTGGGTGTCCGGGTTGGTGAGGGCAGCTGGTGAGTGGTGAGGGGAAGCCCTCTGGAACAGGGACATGGCTGCCATTTGTCTTTGTGAGTGAGAGCAGCGGGTCAGGGTGACATTGCACACGCCAGCAGGCAAACAGCACCTCTTTGCAGCTAGGTTTGCTCAAGCTTCTCCTCCGCTGCTCTTGCTTGTGGCAGGAGTCCCTCTATAAAACCCAGAGCCTCCGAGGTCCCTTCCTTGAAGCCACCTCAGATCCGCTTTGCTCCCAGCCTGCTGAGATCTGGCCTGGCCTCCAGGCATGAGGGTGCTCTGCGCGGTCTTTGCTGTGCTCCTGCTTTTCTCCTTGGCCACCCCAGGTAAGACAGGAATGCATATTAGAAGTTAACCCCAGAGGCTGGGGCTAGGTTTGCCTGCACTCCTCAGGGTGGAGGGAGGTGGTTTGCCTCACCCAGCTTTGGCAGTGAAGATTACCCAGAGCTGGCTTTGCCTGATGGTTTACCCAGTAGAGCTCCAGCAGCTGGCTTGGCATGAGCTGAAGACCACACTGCATGTGCCTGCCTCTTGTGCTTATGCAAAAAGGGCCTTGGCAGCAAGCTGCAGCCCTGACTTTGGTGGAGGGATGACATCTAAGTGTCCAGGGGTCCCCCAGACAACAGACAGCATTGGTCCTGCCATGGAATCATGGAGTCATTCAGGTTGGATAAGATCTTTCAGATCATTGAGCCCAAACATTAAGCCAGCACTGCCAAGTGCTACCACCACACCAGGTCACTAAGCACCACATCTACACATGTGGGACAGAGTGTCTGCTCAGCAAGTTTGCTGATGACACCAAATTGGGAGGCTTGGCTGATCCAGCTGGAGGCTGTGCAGCCATCCAGAGAGACCTGGACACACAGAGCTGGGCACAGAGGAACCAAATGAGGTTCAACAAGGACAAGTGCAGAGTCCTGCACCTGGGGAGGAAGAATAAACTGCAGCAGTGCAGGCTGGGAGGTGACCTGCTGGAGAGCAGCCCTGTGGAGAGGGACCTCGGAGTGCTGGTGGAGAACATCCATGGCACAGCAATGTGCCCTTGTGGCCAAGAAGGCCAATGGGATCCTGGGGTGTATTAAGAAGAGTGTGTCCAGCAGATCAAGGGAGGTTCTCCTCCCCCTCTACTCTATCCTGATGAGACTCCATCTTGAGTACAGCCTTCAGTTTTGGGCTCCCCAGTTTAGGAAGGACAAGGATCTTCTGGGGAGGGTCCAGCAGAGGGCTATGAGGATGATTAGGGGACTGGAGCACTGCCTGATGGGGAGAGTCTGAGGACTGGGGCTGCTTAGTTTGCAGAAGAGAAGACTGAGAGAGGATTTAATCAATGTTTATAAATATCTGAGGGCTGGGGATCAGGAGGGGCAGGACAGGCTCTGTTCACTTGCTCCCTGGAATGGGACAAGGGAGCTTCAGCACAGGAGGTTCCAGCTCAACACAAGGGGGAACTTCTTGACTGTAAGGTTCCTAGAGCACTGAAAAAGGCACCCAGTGAGGTTGTGGAGTCTCCTTCTCTGGAGCCTTTCAAGGGCTGTCTGGATGCATTCCTGTGTGACCTGAGCTAGATTGTCTGGTCCTGCTGTGGCAGAGGGCTTGGACTGGATGATCTCTTTGGGTGCCTTCCAACCCCTGACATCCTGTGATACCTTTTATATCCTATGTGGGTCTAAACACAGAGGTGGTCCTGTTCATTGGTGCCACCCTGGAGTCCACAAGTACATAACTTTTGGATCTCTGCCCTGTTTACAATGTCTGTCTGTGGTGGTTTAGCAGTTACTTGTCCCCCCCACCTTTGGATATAAACCCCTGCTAGGACTCAGAAACACTGGAATTTGATAGATGAAGCTCTATATTTACAGTAATGCACAATATACAAGCAGATATTTACAAGGTGTAACAGATATTTACAGATATATACAAGGAAAAGGTAATACAGAAACACCACAGCCCTCCCAGAGACCAAAATCCCCAAGAGGGGTAACCAACCACCCCCTACCACCTTTCCCCCCTTCCCCAATCTTATCTCACCACCTGTTGATGCTGAAGATAGGCAGAGGTAGATTGGCCAGGGGGGTTAGCAGTGGGGAAGAAGTTAGTAGTGTTACTGAGAATTAGCTACCAAGGCAGAGAGACAAAGGAACCATGCAAGAGAAGCAGCCACAGCCCAGCCAGGTCTGAAACCATCAGTCCTATCTATATTTTGGTTACAATACTTAAAAACAAAATTTTTTTTCCTTTCTCAGTAAAGCTCTGGGTGCAGTGCCATCCTGTGTTTTCCTCTCTCAGCCAATAGTCTAATTTCTCACTCAAATTCTCCAATTAGTTCAAACCAGCACACTGTCACATTGTTTTCTAACACCTCTCTCCATCCCTCTCATCGCAGGGTATGGGCAGTATAAGGGTGCTTGTGATGGGTACTGTTCCCACCTGTGTGCCAAAAGGGACGAGTGGACCTTCAGCCATACCTGCGGGAAGATGTACTGCTGCATCCCCCCACCCAAGAAGGGAAAATGATCTGAGAGGGTCCAGCCTGTGGAGGAAGAGCAGCACTCATGGAGGGGCTCCCAGCCCTGTGTTCATTGTGTGATGCAGACATTCAGTGCTTTGAAGTAAATAGAGGCAGAGCTGAATTTCTGTGTGCTGTGTGATTCATGAACATGCTTGGGGGGTGGGGAGCACCAGGATAGTAGCTACAGCCAGAACTCCACCTGGAGGACTGTGCACAGTTCTGGAGCCGTCAACAGAAGAAGGACATGGAACTGCTGGAGAGACTTCAGAGGAGGCCAATAAGATGCTGAGAGGGCTGCAGCAGCTCTGCTATGAGGACAGGCTGAGAGAGTTGGGGATCTGTAGCCTGAAGAAGAGAAGGCTTCCAAGAGACCTTGGAGTAGACTTCCAGTATCTGTAAGGGACCTACGTGAAGGCTGGGGAGGGACTATTGACAAGGTCTTGTAATGACAGGATGAGGAGGAATGGGTTCAAACTGGCAGAGAAGAGATTGAAATGGAATGTTAGGAGGAAGTTGTCTGCAGTGAGGATGGTGAGACACTGGAACAGATTGCCCAGGGAGGTTATGGCTGCTCCCTCCCTGGAGGTGTTGAAGGCCAGGCTGGGTGAGACCTTGAGCATCCTCATCTAGTGGGAGGTGTCCCTGCTTATGGCACAGGGGTTGGGAACTGGATGAGCTTTGATGTCCCTTCCAGCCTAAACCATTCTATGGTTATAATAAACTTCTGGGTTTAGTGGATTTTTCCATATGTTTGTGGAGAGAAAACACCAGCTCCAGTTGAAGCTAGCAGTTGAAAGCAGATGTCTCAGCACTGCCTGCTCAATAGCAGAGAATCAGCACTTGGATCTGGCAAAGGTGCTGGGCTTGGATCAGAGTTTTACCCGGGGAGAGTTATTCTGCAGCACAAATTCAGGCTGGCCAGTGAGTGGCTGGAGAGCAGCCCTGAGGAGAGGGACTTGGGGGTGCTGGTGGAGGAGAAGCTCAACATGAGGCAGCAGTGTGCACTTGCAGCCCAGAAAGCCAAGCAGAGCCTGGGCTGCATCAGGAGAAGTGTGGCCAGCAGGGCCAGGAAGGTGATTCTCCCCCTCTACCGTGTCCTGATGAGACCCCACCTGGAGTACTGCATCCTGTTCTGGAGCCCCTGGGACAAGAGGGATGTGGAGATGCTGGAGTGTGTCCAGAGAAGGGCCACAAGGATGTTCAGAGGGCTGCAACACCTCTGCTATGAGGAGAGGCTGAAAGAGTTGGGGCTGTTCAGTGTGGAGAAGAGGAAGCTCCCAGGTGACCTCCTTGTGGCCTTCCAGTATCTGAAAGGGGCTACAAAAAAAAGCTGGGGAGGGACTTTTTAGGCTCTCAGGTATGTGGCAGGACTAGGGAGAATGGAGCAAAGCTGGAGGTGGGGAGATTCAGATTGGATGTAAGGAGGAAGTTGTTGAGCATGAGAGTGGTGAGAGGCTGGAATGGGTTGCCCAGGGAGGTGGTTGTGGCCACATCCCTGGAGGTGTTTGCAGCCAGGCTAGATGAGGCTGTGGGCAGCCTGATGGAGGGTAGGGTGTCCCTGGGCATGGCAGGGGG
Organism: Psilopogon haemacephalus; assembly: GCA_013396835.1. Taxonomy (NCBI): domain Eukaryota; kingdom Metazoa; phylum Chordata; class Aves; order Piciformes; family Megalaimidae; genus Psilopogon; species Psilopogon haemacephalus. The sequence goes on from VWZI01019779.1 coordinate 34,986, forward strand.
GCTGGAACTGGATGATCCTTGTAGTCCCTTCCAACCTTGACTGATTCTATGATTCTAAATCATGTGGTACTTACAGTCCATGCCTTTGCAGAAGCAGCAGGGGATGAAAGGGCCACAGCTTCCATGCTTAATTTCTATAAGGGGAGCACAGAAAAAGAGGTAGGGCAATTGTTAAAAAGAAGACAAGAGGGGACAACTAAAAGAGTGAAATCCTTGCAAATAGATTATTGGCAAGCACTGTGGGAAGCTATTTGAGGCCACTCTATTGGAGGCTGAGGCAAAATATGTGACACCTATTATAAAAATAATAATAAAAAGAGCATCCCTGTGAAAGAGCAAAAGAAGAAAGATCAGAGCAGAACAGTGGGACGAGTGGGGTTGTTAGAAAGGAGCTTAAACCATGTCCAAACAAGGAAAATAGAAAAGATAATAAGCTGTGCCTGGCAGAGTGTGAAACACAATAAGGTAGCTCAGCAGAAAATTGCAGGAAGAACCTGCAAAAGGCAGAGCAAAGCTCTTCAAATGATTTTTTTTTTTTTTTCTTTTTCTTCTAACACGAGGAGCAGGAAGCCTGATGAAGAGCCTGCAGGGCAGGAGATGGTCAGAACAGTGAAGCTAATACAAGCTACAACAAGGCCAAGTGTAAGGTCCTGCACCTGAGTCAGAGCAATCCCAAGCACAACTCCAGGCTGGGTGGGGAATGGCTGAGAGCAGCCCTGAGGAAAAGGCCCTGGGGGTCTGGGCTGATGAAAAGCTGAAGATGAGGCTGCAGTGTGAGTGCAGCCCAGACAGCAACTGTGTGCTGGGCTGCAGCAAGAGCAGCTGTGGGCAGCAGGGCAAGGGAGGGGATTCTGCCCCTTTGCTCTGCTCTCCTCACACCCCACCTGCAGTACTGTGTGCAGCTCTGGAGCCCCTAACACAGGAAGGACATGGAACTGCTGGAGAGAGTCCAGAGGAGCCTACCAAGATGCTGAGAGGGCTGCAGCAGCTCTGCTCTGAGGACAGGCTGAGAGAGTTGTGGCTCTGCAGCCTGTAGAAGAGAAGGCTTCCAGGAGACCTTAGAGTAGCCTTCCAGTATCTGAAAGGGGTTCTACAGGAGGGCTGAGGAGGGTCTATTGACAAGGTCTTGTAATGAGAGGATGAGGAATAATGGGTTCAAACTGGCAGAGAGGAGATTTAGGTGGGATATTAGGAAGAAGTTGTTTGCAGTGAGGGTGGCAAGACACTGGCACAGATTGCCCAGGGAGGTGTTCAAGACCAGGTTGGATGAGGCCTTGAGTGACCTCTTCTAGTGGGAGGTGTCCCTACCTATGGCCCAGGGGGGTTGGAACTGGCTGAGCTTTGAGGTCCCTTCCAACCTAAAGCATTCTACGATTCTATGTTTGCTGCAAATAGCCCCTTTGCAATCTCTGCTAAGGCTTCAGTATGGCCACAGACGACACCTGTGAATGACATCATAGGTGGTCTCAGCAGAGAAGACTTTGTGAACCACCTGGAAGATGCTGAGTGGAGTGTAAAATCCTGCCCCCATAAATGATGGTATCCCACAGATCCTCCTTGAGAAGATCTGTGGAAGATAATGAAGGCATTGTAAAATGCTGCCCCCACGAATTGTGGTGTCCCATGGATCCTTCTTGAGAAGGTCTCTGGAAGATGCTGAGGGGAGTGTAAAATCCTGCCCTCATGAATGATGGTTCCCACAGATCCTCCTTGAGAAGGTCTCTGGAAGATGCCGAGGGGAGTGTAAAATCCTGCCCTCATGAATGATGGTGTCCCACAGAACCTTCTTGAGAAGGTCTCTGGAAGATGCTGGATGGAATGTGAAGTTCTGCCCCCATGATGATGGTGTCCCATAGATCCTTCTTGAGAAGGTCTCTGGAAGATGCTGAAGGCAGTGTAAAATCCTGCCCCCATGCTTTCTTGCCCCTTCCTCAGTCATGCTAACAACAGCCTTGCCAGCATCTCAGGGACACAGCAATTTCTTCAGCCCCAGGACTGAACCAGTCTCCCTCCCACACATAGGATCCATGAGGATGAGTGGCGAAAGGGACATCCTTTCAGTATCTGAAGGGGGCCTACAGGAAGGCTGGGGAGGGACTATTCTCAAGGTTTTGTAATGACAGAACGAGGAGGAATGGGTTCAAACTGGCAGAGGGGAGATTTAAACCGGATGTTAGGAAGAAGTTCTTCACAGTGAGGGTGACGAGACACTGGAACAGGTTGCTTTGGGAGGTTGTGGCTGCTCCCTCCCTGGAGGTGTTCAAGGCCAAGCTGGATGAGGTCTTGAGTGACCTGATCTAGTGGAAGGTGTCCCTGCCTATGGCACAGGGGGGTTGGAACTGGATGATCTTTGAGGTCTCTTCCAACCTAAACCATTCTATGATTCTATGATTCTATGATCCAGAGGAGTGTTATTCCAGCCAGACCTGTTCCACCCACCAGTGACTGAACTGACTGTGGGGAAAGAAAGAGGAAAACTCCTTAGTTATGCTAAGCACTTTTGTTATGAATTCTGTGCAGCAAGAACAGTGAGACCTACTGCTGATGGACCTGGCTTGGAGAACTTGTGATTCTGTTTTGCCCCAACCTGTCCTAGTCCTTTATGTAGGACCATGGAAACCCAAATAACCAACTGGCCACACACACCCAAGTTACATCTCCTTTTTTATTTGTTTATTTTTAATTTTTTTTTTTTTTGGCTCTTTTTAGTTATTGAGAAGAGAAAATAAGGATAGGGTTAGGCAGTTGAGAAGCTGCTCCTGAAGCCATCGTGGCGCCTCTTCTTCCTCAGGAAGTTTGCTTCCAGCTCCTACTTGCCTTTCCAGGTGTATGGGATGCAGCAGTACTGCTTGCAGTCGGAGGAGAAGGACCACACCTCTGCCTTGCCGCATTTGCTGGAGCAGTACCCAGACTTGTGGCAGTACTTCACTACCTGCCCATAGCCTGCAAGGGAGAGATGGAGACAGAGTGGTTGGGTCAACACGATTGTGTCTGTGCCTCGTTGTCACACATGGACTTGTGGCAGCACTTCACTATCTCCCTGTACCTGCAAGGGAGAGATGGAAGAGAGTGGTTTGGTCAGGATGATTCTGTCTGTGCCTCGTCACACACAGCCTTGTGGCAGCACTTCACTGTCTGCCCATAGCCTGCAAGGGAGAGATGGAATAGAGTGGTTGGGTCAGGATGATGGTCTCTGTGCCTCGTTGTCACACACAGACTCATGGCAGTACTTCACTATCTGCCTGTAGCCGGCAAGTGAGAGATGGAAGAGAGAGTGGTTGGGTCAGGATGATTGTTTCTGTGCCTTGTTGTCACACACAGACTCATGGCAGCACTTCACTATCTGCCTGTACCTGCAAGGGAGAGATGGAGATAGAGTGGCTGGGTCAGGATGATTGTGTGTGTGCCTCATTGTCACACACAGCCTTGTGGCAGCACTTCACTATCTGCCTGTACCTGCAAGGGAGAGATGGAGAGAGAGTGGCTGGGTCAGGATGATTGTGTGTGTGCCTCATTGTCACACACAGCATTGTAGCAGCACTTCACTATCTACCCATAGCCTGCAAGGGAGAGATGGAGAGAGAGTGGCTGGGTCAGGATGATTGTGTCTGTGCATCACTGTCACACATGGACTTGNAGTTGGGTCAGGTTGATTGTGTCTGTGTGTCATTGTCACACACAGCCTTGTGGCAGCACTTCACTATCTGCCTGTAGCCTGCAAGGGAGAGATGGAGAGAGAATGGTTGGGTTGAGATGATTGTTTCTGTGCCTCGTTGTCACACCCAGGTGATGGATGTGACTGTGTGCCAGCAGACAGAAGGATGAGCTCCTCCTCTCAAACTGTATCAGGGCAGGTTTAGGCTGGACATTAGGAAGAAGCTCTTCAAAGCAAGAGTGATTGCCAATTGGAATGGGCTGCCTGGGGTGATGGAGTCCCATCACTGGAGATGTTTAAGAGGAGGCTGGATGAGGCACTTTAGTGACATGGTTTAGTTAATTAGAAGGTGTTGGGTGATAGGTTGGACTCCATGATCCTAGAGGTCTTTTCCAACCTGATTAATTCTGAGATGCACTCCAACTCGTATCATCTTGAAGTATGGTGCCTTAAACAGTAACCACCACACTACCTGAGACTGGAGTAATAAATGGATTAATTTAAGTGATAACCCAGTTGGGTTGGGTTTCTTTAGATATAATTAGCACCACATATCTTCTGCAGAACTGGTGCCTTGTCAGGTATTGCTCATCCCACCTTCTCCACCAATTGTTCCTGTCTTTTGGGGGGGGGGAGGTGGGGAATAAATCCCATCTCCAGCACTCTCCAACATGCTGGAGTTTTCCATCAACCTGCTATTTGCACATCCAGTAAGCACAATTTTGTTCCATTGTGAAATCAGTTAATGAAGACTCTGGGTAGTTCATAGAATCATAGAATCAGTCAGGGTTGGAAGGGACCACAAGGATCAGCAGGTTCCAACCCCCCTGCCATGCCCAGGCACACCCTACCCTACATCAGGCTGCCCACAGCCTCATCCAGCCTGGCTGCAAACACCTCCAGGGATCTGGCCCCAAACACCTCCCTGGGCAACCCATTCCAGGCTCTCACCACTCTCATGCTCAACAACTTCCTCCTCACATCCAGTCTGAATCCACTCACCTCCAGATTTGCTCCATTCCCTCTAGTCCTCTCACTCCCTGATAGCCTAAAAAATCCCTCCCCAGCTTTTTTGTAGGTCCCCTTCAGATACTGGGAGGCCACAAGAAGGTCACCTGGGAGTCTCCTCTTCTCCAAACTGAACAGCCCCAACTCTTTCAGTCTGTCCTCACAGCAGAGGTGCTGCAGCCCTCTGAGCATCCTCGTGGCCCTTCTCTGGACACTCTCCAGCATGTCCACATCCCTCTTGTAATAGTGGCTCCAGAACTAGATGCAGTACTCCAGGTGGGGTCTCAGCAGAGCAGAGTAGAGGGGGAGAATCATCTCTCTCCACCTGCTGGCCACACTGTCAATCATGGTCCACTCTGCCCCTCATCACTCTGCTTTTCCCACCATCACCCAGATCACCTCTCAACATCTCCCTCACCCTCTTACCTGGGACAGTGAAGGAGACCAGTAGGAAGACAGTTAAGACAAGGTAGAGGAACCTCATGGTTGGGGCTCAGTGAAGAGCTCAGAAAGGCTGGAGAGAAGAGGGTGGAAGAGGTCTTGGTCTGGATGCTGTTGAGTGGCAAGGCTGGGGATCCTCCTATTTATAGCACATTTCTGAGCAGAGAGGAGGGTTCCAGGGGAGGTCCTGTTGCTCACAGGACCTCTCATGGGTCACTGCACAGCACAACTCTTGGCCCCTCCACCCTGCACACCTGGACATGTTGGCAAACCCCTGCTCTCCCCAGATCTGGTCTCAATGCCCAATTCAAATGAAAACCATGGAGTGTGACAGGAACGAATGGTGAGTAGATAGAACAGATCTGCTGGGGCAAAGGAACCTGACAGGAAGCAAGATCAATATCAAAGGGCTTCAGGTCTTTCTCAGCCATCTGCAGAGATGCAGCTGCCTGCAATAGGGCTGAGCCTTGGCCAGCATGTGCTGATAACTCTTCATTGTCCAGACTCATCACTGTGTGGGGTCTGGACAAGCTGACAATGGCTCTGGTGTGAGCTGCTTGTCCAGGCTGAGAATGGTTCTGGTGTGAGCAGCTTGTCCAGACTCATCACTGTGTGGGGTCTGGACAAGCTGACAATGGCTCTGGTGTGAGCAGCTTGTCCAAACTTATCACTGTATGGGGCTGGACAAGCTGACAATGGTTCTGGTGTGAGAAGCTCCTCCAGACTTATCACTGTGTGGGGCTGGACAAGCTGAGAATGGTTCTGGTGTGAGTAGCTCCTCCAGACTTATCACTGTGTAGGGCTGGAAAAGCTGAGAATGGTTCTGGTGTGAGCAGCTTGTCCAGACTTATCACTGTGTAGGGCTGGACAAGCTGAGAATGGTTCTGGTGTGAGTAGCTTGTCCAGACTTATCACTGTGTGGGGCTGGACAAGCTGACAATGGTTCTGGTGTGAGAAGCTCCTCCAGACTTATCACTGTGTAGGGCTGGAAAAGCTGAGAATGGTTCTGGTGTGAGCAGCTTGTCCAAACCTATCACTGTGTGGGGTCTGGACAAGCTGAGAATGGTTCTGGTGTGAGCAGCTTTGGCTTGCAAAGGATCCAGAATCCATCTATCATGTTTTGGGGAATTATGAGTGAAAATTCCTCTGCTAAGTTTTGAAGACTCCATATTCAGTGTAGTGTCTTTGGTTGTCCCCTCTCACCTCACTGATGGGCAGGAGCACTGGTGCTGAGAACTGATTCCCAGGAGCCTAGATAAGCCAGCCAGCTGCAGACACTTCCATAGAGTCATAGAATGGTTTAGGTTGGAAGGGACCTCAAAGCTCATCCAGTTCCAAGCCCCCTGGGCCATAGGCAGGGACACCTCCCACTAGAACAGGCCACTCAAGGACTCATCCAACCTGGCCTTGAACACCTCCAGGGAAGGAGCAGCCACAACCTCCCTGGGCAACCTGTGCCAGTGTCTCACCACCCTCACTGCAAACAACTTCCTCCTAACACACAGTTTCAATCTCCCCTTTGGCAGTTTAAACCCATTCCTCCTCATCCTGTCATTACAAGACCTTATGAATAGTCTCTCCACAGCCCTCCTGTAGGTCCCTTCAGATACTGGAAGGATACTACCAGGTCTTCTCAAAGCCTTCTCTTATTCTCTCCTCTTCACAAACCCTCCAACCACACCTGGGGTCTTAAATGTGTTTAATTTCTTGGTTGGAGATAATCTGATCCTGATGCCAGAGGAGCTCTGATAGTCATAGAATCACAGAATTGTCAGGGCTGGAAGTGGCCTCAAAGATCATCCAGTTCCAACCTCCCTGTCATGGGCAGGGACACCTCACACTAGAACAGTTTCCTCAGTGCCACAACCATCCTGGCTTTAAAGACCTCCAGGCATGAGGCTTCCATCACCTCCCTGAGCAACCTGTTCCAGTGTCTCACCACCCTCATAGGGACCAATTTCTTCCTAACATCCAATCTGAATCTCCCCACTTGTAGTATTAGAATCAAAGAATCACAGAATCAGTCAGGGTTGGAAGACACCACAAGGATCATCTAGTTCCAACCCTCCTGCCATGGGCAGGGACACCTCACACTGGATCAGGCTGTCTACAGCCTCATTCAGCCTGGCTTAAACACCTCCAGGGGTGAGGCTTCCACCACCTCCCTGGGCAACCCATCCCAGGGGCTCTCACCACTCTCATGGGGAAGAACTTCTTTCCAACATCAACTCTGAATCCAGAAAGGTTTTGAAAGTCTCCAGAGAAGGAGAATCCACCACCTCCCTGGGCAACCCATTCCAGGCTTTACCACCCTCATGGGGAAGAACTTCTTCCTAACATCCACTCTGAATCCAGAAAGGTTTTGAAAGTCTCCAGAGAAGGAGAATCCACCACCTCCCTGGGAAACCCATTCCAGGCTCTCACCACCATCATGGGAAAGAACTTCTTCTTAACATCCAGTCTGAATCTAGGAAGGTTTTGAACATTTCCAGAAAAGGAGACTTCACCACCTCCAAGTGCAACCCATTCCAGGCTTTACCACCCTCATGGGGAAAGAACTTCTTCCTAACATCCAGTCAGAATTTCCCCATTTCTAGCTTTTTTCCATTCTGCCCAGTCCTTCCACTCCCTGACATCCTAGAAAGTCCCTCCCCAGCTTCCCTGTAGTCCCCCTTCAGACTCTGGAGGGGTACAATAAGGTCTTCTGGGAGCCTTCTCCACAATAATGTCAGAAAGTTATTCAGAGCAGTGAAATGAAAGCTGACTGCGAGGATTCTGCCAGGCAGAAGGAGTAGCAGCAGAAGCAGATGGCAAACGAGACTCAGTGATGGCAAATTTGCTTTGATCTTCCAGGAAAGAGGTGTTCTATAAAAGGTTGGGGTTTTTTTTGGGTGGGGAAAGCCATTTGAATGTAGAGAGGCAGTCAGAAAGGAAGCTGAGTGTTGGAATGAATACTGAACAAAACCAGAGTGTCCTGGTAGCAGTTTTGAGGGTACTTAATGATGCATGCTGGGCACGATGCTAGGCCCCCTTCTCTGCACACCAAGAGCAGGACATGAAGGATGGTGGCAAGGGTGGTGAAAGCTGAGGAGGTATTCGTAGAATCATAGAATGGTTTAGGTTGGAAGAGACCTCAAAGATCATCCAGTTCCAATCCCCCTGTGCCATAGGCAGGGACACCTCCCACTAGAACAGGATGCTCAAGACCTCATCCAGCCTGCCCTTAAACACATCCAGGGAGGGAGCAGCCACAACCTCCCTGGGCAACCTGTGCCAGTGTCTCACCACCATCACTCCAAATGACTTCCTCCTAACATCCCACCTAAATCTCCCCTCTGACACTTTAAACCCATTCCTCCTCATCCTGTCATTACAAGACCTTGCAAATAGTCCCTCCCCAGCCCTCCTGTAGGCTCCTTCAGATATTGGAAGGCTACTCTAAGGTCTCCTGGAAGCCTCTTCTCCAGGATGCAGAGTCCAAACTCTCTCTGCCTGTCCTCATGGCAGAGCAGCTGCAGCTCTCTCGGCATCTTCGTGGCCTCCTCTGGACTCTCTCCAACACTTCCATGTCCTTCTTGTGTTTGCACACAGTACTGCAGGTGGGGTGTGAGGAGAGCAGAGTAAAGGGGCAGAATCCCCTCCCTTGCCCTGCTGCCCACAGCTGCTCTTGCTGCAGCCCAGCACACAGTTGCTGTCTGGGCTGCACTCACACTGCAGCCTCATCTTGAGCTTTTCATCAGCCCAGACCCCCAGGACCTTTTCCTCAGGGCTGCTCTCAAACACTCCCCACCCAGCCTGGAGTTGTGCTTGGGATTGCTCTGACCCAGGTGCAGGACCTTACACTTGGCCTTGTTGAGTGTCCTGAGGTTGGCCTGGGCACACCTCTGCAGCCTGTGCAGGTCCCTCATTTTTTTTTTTTCTCTCTCTGCAGGCAGGGCAGGGCAGGGTGGGGGTGATGGGAGTGAGGGTGGTGCCAGACAGTGAGATTATTACAGTAGGACTCTTCCTCTCCAGGAGGAGAGAAGGGGCTGCAGATGCATGACAGCAGTGTCAAAAATGTAGGAGTCTTAACAAAGAGGAAAGCAGGGGTTTCCACTTATCACAAGCAGAGAAGTAGGAGTGTGGTGGTTTGGCAGGTAGTTGCCGCACACACACTTTGAAATAACCCAGGCTAGGACTCAGTTGGCTGGAAGTTAAGAAATGAAGATTTATATTCACAGCTATGCACAATATACAAGCAGATATTTACAATGTGTAACAGATATTTACAGATACATACAGTGAAAAGGTAATACAGAAACACCACAGCCCCTCCCAGAGGTCAAAATCCCTAAGAGGGGTCTCTAACCACCCTTACCACCTCCCCTCCCCCCCCCCCCCCCAGTCTTATTCACCACCTGTTTCATGCGGTAGATAGGTGAAGGTAGATGGGCCAGGGGGGATTAGCAGCAGGAAAGAAGTTAGTGAAATTATTCAGATTCAGCTACAAAAGGCAGGGAGAAAAGAGCCATGCAAGAGCCACAGCCTAAAGCAGTCTGAAGCAGTCTGACTTATCTATGTTTGGGTTACAACTGTTAAACATTTTTTTTTTCTTTCTCAGTAAAGCTATGAGTGAAGCAGCAGCATCAATGTTTTCCTTTCTCAGCCTATGGTCTAATTTCTCATTCAGATCCTCCAATTGGTTCAAACCAGCACAATCTGCCAGGTGAATGGAGCCTTTCTTCATGGATAGAAGCAGCATAAGTGAAGCAGCACCATCAATGTTTTTCTTTCTCAGCCTACAGTCTAATTTCTCATTCAAATCCTCCAGTTAGTTCAAACCAGCACAAGGAGATGACATACAAGAGGTATGAGGCACTGCACAAAGGAAGTCTGCTTTCACACTCCACGCAGTGGGATAGTGTCACTCATTGCCACGGATATGGTGGAGGAGAGAACCTGCAGCTGTGTGCAGAAAGCAAGCAGGGCAGCTAAGCTGACTCTGATGTTTGCTCTGCTGTGAGCTGCTGGCTGGACCAGATGACCTCCAGAGCTCACTTTCCCTTTCCTCTCTTCTGTGTGAAATCCACAATATCCACGCAGCACAGTCACATCGATTTACAGCCAAAACTTCAGCCTGCTGGAGTCCATGCCTGCCTGCCATCTTCTTCCACTCTTCCAAGCAGCACCTGTTTAGAATCGAATCGAATAGAATAGAATAGAACAGAACAGAACAGAACAGAATAGAATAGAATAGAATAGAATAGAATAGAATAGAATAGAATAGAATAGAATAGAATAGAATAGAATAGAATAGAATAGAATAGAACGGAATAGAATGTAATAGAATAGATTAGATTATAATAGAACAGAATAGAATAGAATAGAATAGAATAGAATAGAATAGAATAGAATAGAATAGAATAAAATGGAATAGAAAATAATAGATTAGAATAGAATAGAATAGAACAGAACAGAATAGAATGGAATAGAACAGAATAAATTAGAATAGAATAGAATAGAATAGAATAGAATAGAATAGAATAGAATAGAATAGAATAGAACAGAACAGAACAGAAGAGAACAGAACCGAATAGAATAGAATGGAATAGAATAGAATAGAATAGTACATAATAGACGAATAGAATAGAATAGGATAGAATAGAATAGAAATAGAATAGAATAGAATGGTTTAGGTTGGAAGTGACCTCAAAGATCCCCTAGTTCTGCCCCCTGCCCCTGCCATAGGCAAGGACACCTCCCACAGTGACAGTGTTTGTCTCTGTCAGAATGAAGACACTCGGTCAGATATGTCCCCTGCTGTGCAGGGAGCAGTGAAGCTGGAGAGGGATCCAGAGCACAGGTCTTGTGAGGAGTAGATGAGGGAACTGGGGTTGCTTAGCCTGGAGGAAAGGAGGCTCAGGGAAGACCTTCTCACTCTCTACAAATCCCTGAAATCAGGGAGTCAAGTCTCTTCTTCCAACAAACACGTGATAGGATAAGGAGAAATGGCTCCAGGTTGCAACAGAGGAGGTGTAGGTTGGACTGTAGGAAAAAATTATTCCCCAAATGGGTTGTCAAACTCTGGAACAGGCTGCCCAGGGAAGTGGTTGAGTCATCATCCCTGGAGGGTTTTAAAAGTTGTGTAGCTGTGATGCTGAGGGATGTGGTGAGCTGGCAGTGTTGGGTTAACAGCTGGACTCTGTGATCTTAATGGCCTGTGCTGGTTTGAACTAATTGGAGAATATGAGTGAGAAATTAGACTGTTGGATGAGAAAGGAAAACACAGGATGTCACTTCACCCAGAGCTTTACTGAGAAAGAAAAAAAAAAAGTTGTTTTTAAATATTGCACCCAAAACATTACATATCAGATGGTTTCTGACTGCTCTGGCTGTGGCTGCTCTTTGCATGGTCTCCTTTGTCTCTCTGTCTTGGTAGCTAATTCTCAGTAAATCTACTAACTACTTTCCTGCTACTAATCCCCCTGGCCGATCTACCTCCACTTATCTGCAGCATCAAAAGGTGGTGAGATAAGATTGGGGAAGGGGGGAAAGGTGGTAGGGGGTGGTTGGTTACCCCTCTTGGGGATTTTGGTCTCTGGGAGGGCTGTGGTGTTTCTGTATTACCTTTTCACTGTATATATCTGTAAATATCTGTTATATCTTGTAAATATTTGCTTGTATATTGTGCATTGCTGTAAATATAAAGCTTCATTTATCAACTTCCAGGGTTTCTGAGTCCTAGCTGGGCTTTATAAAAAGGTGGGGGGGCAGGGAACTGCTAAACCACCACATGGCCTATTCCAACCAAGCCCATTCTGTGATTCTATGCCTCTATAGCACAATTTTCTTTTTTGAGGCTGACTTATAATAAAGAAATGGTGCAGAAGCCAGACACAGAAGGCTACTATCTCTTCTTCCCTTTGCTCCATTTTTAGCACAGGTCTGGCCAGTTTGGAGCCCACTTAGTACATCTGCAAGCACATTTCCCACTGCCCTGCATGTGTCTCCATGGGACAAGTAGGGTTTTCAAGATGACTGGAACATGTCCGTTCTGCTTTTAGTGGAACTGGGTATAATACAGTGGTTAGGGTGTGCCCACTGACCTCAGAAACATAAAGTGGGCCCTGGAATTGTTCTATTTACTAATGAAGAGGCAACCACAATGATTTGTTGTGAGGTGTCATCAAGAATGCAGCAAATGTCCTCAGAGTCGCTGTTCTACATCCCCCAGTTAGAGCTCCTGAGGGCACTAAATCTTAGAATGGTGTAGGTTGGAAGAGACCTCAAAGATCATCCAGTTCCAACTCCCTGCCATAGGCAGGGACACCTCCCACTAGAACATCCCTCTCAGAAAGGTGTCAAAGCACTTAGAATGGGCCTCCTCTATTCCATTTCCCCTCCTTCAGGGCACCATTCTCCATCCCACTAGAAAGCACAGAATGATAGGGGTTGGAAGGAATCTCTGGAGATCATCTAGTCCATCCCTCCTGTTACATCAGGGCTACTTAGGGCAGGTTGCCCAGGATTGTGTCCAGGTGAATTTTGAATCTCTTTAGAGGAGACTCTGAAGCCTCTCTGGGCTTTTCCTCATGTTTGGGTGGAACTTCTTGTGTTATAGTTTGTGCCCATTTGAACTTTGTCTTGTCACTGGGCACCACTGAAAAGTCTGTCCCCATCCTTTTGACACCTGCTCTTCAGATACTGATAAGCATTGATAAGATCCCCTCTCAGTCCTCTCTTCTCCAGATTAAACAGTCCCAGGTCTCTCAGCGTTTCCTCATAAGAGAGATGCTCCAATCCATTCATTGTCTTCATAGTCCTTCATTAGACTCTTGCAAGTAGTTTCTTGTCTCTCTTGAACAGGGGAATCCAGAAGTGGCCTCACTAAAGCAGAGCAGAGGAGCAGAAGAACCTCCCTGGACATGTTGCCTTCACTTAATGCATCCCAGGGTACCATTGCCCTTCTTGACCACCAGGGCACACTGGCTTATGGTGAATTTGTTGTTCACCAGGACTCACAGGTCACAGGATCAGAGGATGTCAGGGGTTGGAAGGGACCCAACGAGATCCTTGAGTCCAGTCCCCTCTGCCAGAGCAGGACCATTCAATCTAGCTCAGGTCACAGAGGAATGCACCCAGACAGACCTTGAAAGTCTCTCCTTGAAGGAAGGAGACTCCACAGCCTCTCTGGGCAGCCTGTGCCAGTGCTCTGGGACCCTTACAGTCATGAAGTTCTCACTTGTGTTGAGGGGGAACCTCCTGTGCTGCAGCTTCTCTGCAGAACTGCTTTCCAGCAGGTCAACCCCTAACCTATCTTGGTGCAAGTGGCTACTCCTCTCCAGGTGCAGGGTTCTACACTGGCCCTGGTTAAGCTTCATTAGGTTTCCCTCTACCCAGCTCTGCAGCCTGGCCAGGTCTTGCTGAACAGCAGCACACCCTGATGGTGTGTCAGACACTCCTCCTAGTTTGGTGCTGAGGGTGCACCCTGTCCCTTTGTCCAGATCATTGAGGAAGACACTGAAGAAGACTGGACCCAGTACTGACTGCTGGGGAACACTGCCAGGTGCATTGCTCCAAACAGACTCTGCACTGCCCCATGTGCAGCACTGAACTGTCATTGTTGCAGTTCCAGCTCACTCTTTCTCATCTGGACTACCCTAGTGATGGAGAACACATGCACTTCACTTCCTAGCTACTCTTTATCCCAGATTTCAGGGGCACCATGGCTCCCACAATTTTCCCCTTCTCACTAAGAGTGAGGGAAGGGAAGGGAAGGGAAGGGAAGGGAAGGGAAGGGA
>VWZI01019779.1:49341-64829 GCA_013396835.1 Psilopogon haemacephalus
TCCAGGGAGGGAGCAGCCACAATAGGACAGGAGAGGAGAGGAGAGGAGAGGAGAGGAGAGGATAAGCCAGGCTGCAAAAAAACCTCCAAGATCATCCAGTCCAACCTATCACCCAGCCCCATCCAATGGCACTAAGTGCCCGATCCAGGCTTTTCTTGAACACTTCCAGGGATGGCAACTCCACCACCACCCTGAGCATTCCACCACCTCCCTGGGCAAATAGATTGTACTTTCTTTGTCCCTTGACCACCACAGCTCTAGGCTCTAGGGTGCTGGTTGACAGCTGACTGAACATGAGCCAGCAGTGTGCCCAAGTGGCCAAGAAAGCCAATGGCATCCTGGTCTGCATCAGCAATAGTGTGGCCAGCAGGACCAGAGAGGTCATTTTGCCCTTGTACTCAGCACTGGTCAGGGCACACCTTGAGTACTGTGTTCAGTTCTGGTCCCCTCAATTCAAGAGAGATGTTGAGGTACTGGAATGTGCCCAGAGTAGGGCAAAGAAGCTGGTGAGGGGTCTGGAGCACAGCCCTGTGAGGAGAGGCTGAGGGAGCTGGGGGTGTGCAGCCTGGAGAGGAGGAGGCTCAGGACAGACCTCATTGCTGTCTACAACTGCCTGAAGGCAGGTTGTAGCCAGGTGGGCTTGGTCTCTTCTCCCAGGTACCCAGGGACAGAACAAGAGGACACAGCCTCAAGCTGAACCAGGACAGGCTCAGGCTGGATGTTAGGAAGAAGCTCTACACAGAGTGATTGGCATTGGAATGGACTGCCTGGGGACGTTGTGGAATCCCCATCCCTGAAGGTGTTTGAGAGGAGACTGGATGAGGCACTTAGTGCCGTGAGTTGGTTAACTAGAAGCTGCTTGGTGATAGGTTTTACTCAGTGATCTCGAAGGTCTTTTCCAACCTGGTTAATTCTGTGATTCTCTCCAACTCATATCATCCTGAAATATGGTGCCTTAAACAGTAACCAGCACAATACCTAAGTTTGGAGTAATAAATGGATTATTTTGAGTTTCTTTAGATATAATTAGCCCCACACCACTTAACCATAGAATCATAGAATGGTTTAGGTTGGAAGTGACCTCAAAGCTCATCCAGTCCCAATCCCCCTGTGCCATAGACAGGGACACCTCAAGGCCTCATCCAACCTGGCCTAGAACACCTCCAGGGAGCGAGCAGCCACAACCTCCCTGGACAACCTGTGCCAGTGTCTCACCACCCTCACTGCAAACAGCTTCCTCCTAATCTCCCCTTCCATCCAGTTTCAATCTCCCCTCTGCCAGTGTAGAATCATAGAATCATAGAATGGTTTAGGTTGGAAGAGACCTCAAAGCTCAGCCAGTTCCAACCCCCCTGTGCCATAGGCAGGGACACCTCCCACTAGATCAGGACGCTCAAGACTTCATTCAGCCTGGCCTTGAACACCTCCAGGGAGGAAGCATAAAACCCATTACTCCCCCTCCTCTGTCTTCTGCAGAANAAGAGACCTCAAAGCTCAGCCAGTTCCAACCCCCCTGTGCCATAGGCAGGGACACCTCCCACTAGATCAGGACGCTCAAGACTTCATTCAGCCTGGCCTTGAACACCTCCAGGGAGGAAGCATAAAACCCATTACTCCCCCTCCTCTGTCTTCTGCAGAACTGGTGCCTTGCCAGGTATTGCTCATCCCACTTTCTCCACCAGTTGTTCCTGTCTTTGGGGGGGAAAAAAAAGAAAAATCCCATCTCCAGCGCCCTCCACCATGCTGCAGTCTTCCATCAGCCTGCTATTTGCACATGCAGTAAGCACAATTTTGTTCCATTGTGCAATTAGTTAACGAAGACCCTGGGGTAGCTCAGGACTCAGAGCAGCCTTCCAAGATGTCCTTCTGCTATCACCATGGCAACTGGAAGTTTATGAACTCCTCTTCATAAACCATTTTTCCTTCATGCCCTTTAGGCCATGATCAATACTGGAAAAGAAAAAAACAAATCAAAGCAAAGCAACAATAAAATAAACACCAAAAAAAAAAAACAACAAACAACCCCAAATCACCACCAAAACTGAGTCAAAACACCAAGCCCAGGGACTGTGATGGAAACATTGCAGAATGCTACGTTTAGAGGATACCCTTGAGGAACTTCACTGCCAGTGTACTGGTCAGGGATGAATGCACTCTGAAAACTACTCCCCGTGCTGGATCTGATGCCCTGATATGGTTCCATTGTGACTGTGCCTCGCAGACAGCATCCAGAGCTTATCAGAAACCTGCTCAGACTTAACTCCCGAACCTCTGGCCAGCGGCTCCACTGCCAGCAGCCCTTGCCCTGGCTGGTGCTGATCAGAGCAGAGGTAGAATCATAGAATCATAGAATCAGTCAGGGTAGGAAAGGACCACAAGGATCAGCTAGTTCCAACCCCCTGCCATGCCCAGGGACACCCTACCCTAGATCAGGCTGCCCACAGCCTCATCCAGCCTGGCTGCAAACACCTTCGGGGAAGTGGCCTCAAACACCTCCCAGGGCAACCCATTCCAGGCTCTCACCAGTCTCATGCTCAACAAATTCCTCCTCACATCCAAGCTGAATCTCCCCACCTCCAGCTTTGCTCCATTCCCCCTAGTCCTGGCACTACTTGAGAGCCTCAAAAGTCCCTCCCCAGCTTTTCTGTAGGCCCCTTCAGATATTGGAAGGCCACAAGAAGGTCACCTGGGAGCCTCCTTTTCTACAAACTGAACAGCCCCAACTCTTTCAGTTTGTCCTCATAGCAGAGGTGCTGCAGCCCTCTGAGCATCCTCGTGGCCCTTCTCTGGACACACTCCAGCATCTCCACATCCTTCTTCTAATAGGGGCTCCAGAACTGGATGCAGTACTCCAGGTGGGGTCTCACCAGAGCACAGTAGAGGGGGAGAATCACCTCCCTCCCCCTGCTGGCCACACTTCTCCTGATGCAGCCCAGGCTCTGCTTGGCTTTCTGGGCTGCAAATGTACACTGCTGCCTCATCTTCAGCTTCTCATCCACCAGCACCCCCAAGTCCCTCTCCTCAGGGCTGCTCTCCAGCCACTCACTGCCCAGCCTGGATTTGTGCTTGGCATTGCCTCGACCCAGCTGCAGGACCTTGCACTTGGTTTTGCTGAACCTCCTGAGGTTGGCTTGTGCCCACCTCTGCAGCCTGTCCAGGTCCCTCTGGATGCCATCCCTGCCCTCCAGCCTGTCTGCTGCACCACACAGCTTGGGGTCATCAGCAAACTTGCTGAGGCTGCACTCAATGCCTCTGTCCATGTCACCTACAAAGATGTTGAACAAGACTGGTCCCAGGACTGATCCCTGAGGGACTCTGCTTGTCATTGGTCTCCACTTGGACATGGACCCATTGACAGCCACCCTTTGGGTGCAACCATCAAGCCAGTTCTTCATCCATCTGGTGCTCCACCCATCAAACCCATGTGTCACTAGCTTGGAGCCCAGGATGTGGTGCAGGACAGTGTCAAAGGCTTTGCTCAGCTCCAGGTAAATGACATCAGTTGTACCCAAGCAGCTCAACGTGCACTGGTGGCAGAGTCCCAGCAGCCGGATCTGGGGGTGGCAGACTTGTCCCCAAGCGTCCGGGTTGGTGAAAGCAGTCAGCAGGGAGAAGCTCACTGGAACACAGATCTGGCTGCCAACTGCCTTTGTGAGTGGGGCCAGCAGGTCAGGGTGACATTGGACATGCTGGCAAGCAAACAACACCACTCTGGAGATGCTTTTGCTCAGGTTTCTCCTCCTGTTCATGGCAGGGGTCCATCTCCAAGCACCAGTGTCTCCACCTTTGTGTCTGATGAGTATTATTCGATGCTGCAGGCACACCAAGATCTACCCCTGACCTCCAGACATCAACATTTTATACACTGTTTTGCTTTTCCCCTGTTTTTCTCTATGCTCACCCAGGAAACACAGTAGTTAAGAAGCTACAGAGGACACAGAATGCTGGAAGGTCAAAATTAGTAGTTGCCATCTTCATAATCTTCTTGTATGGGCAACCTGCATTTGGACAAATTAGGAAGAAGTTCTACATGGCCAGAGAGATCATAGAATCAGAGAATCATAGAATGATTTAGGTTGGAAGGCACCTCAAAGATCATCCAGTTCCAAGCCCCCTGTGCCACAGGCAGGGACACCTCCCACTAGAACAGGTCAAAGCCTCATCCAACCTGGCCTTGAACACATCCAGGGAGGGAGCAGCCACAACCTCCCTGGGCAACCTGTGCCAGTGTCTCACCACCCTCACTGCAAACAACTTCCTCCCAACATCCCATTTAAATCTCCCCTCTGCCACTTTAAACCCATTACTGCTCATCTTGTCATAACAAGACCTTGTCAATAGTCCCTCCCCAGCCTTCCTGTAGGTCCCTTTCAGACACTAGAAGGCCACTCTAAGGTCTCCTTGAAGCCTTCTCTTCTCCAGGCTGCAGAGCCCCTACTCTCTCAGCCTGTCCTCATGGCAGAGCTGCTGCAGCCCTCTCAGCATCTTTGTGGCCCTTCTCTGGACTCTCTCCAACAGTTCCATGTCCTTCTTGTGTTGGGGGCTCCAGAACTGCACACAGTACTGCAGGTACTGTATTTCTGAACTGGCTCTGACCAAGCCTTGATGTAATTATTATTATTTCCCCCAAGAAATATCAGATCATTTTGTTCCCAGGCACATCTGCCACATTGCACAGATGTTTTCCTGGGGCTTAGCTCTTACCAGCTAGCTCAGGACAAGCGCAATGACCACTGTGAGCTTTGTGCTGTTTACACAGGCTGCCCTGGCACCAGCAAATTAAATATTTTCAAGAGTGGCAATTCATTTCATAGAATCATAGAACCATAGAATGGTTTAGGTTGGAAGGGACCTCAAAGCTCAGCCAGTTCCAACCCCCTGTGCCATAGGCAGGGACACCTCCCACTAGATCAGGTCACTCAAGGCCTCATTTGCTACAAACAAAAGGTCTCTCTCCTGGACTACAAACCAGGTGGCTTGGTTTGGCCATCACCAGGATATTAAATTCTTCAGCCTCCCAAACTCTGTAGTTCTATCACAAATGCCTGTTGGGCAGCTCCTGAACTTGTACTTGGGGTTTGGTGAAACTTGGGTTAGTTGTTCTGGGACACTTCAGCCACTGTGACACATCATCTCCTGGGACATTTCAGCTCCTGGGACTGTGCCAACCATTTAGAAGCCACAACATTGTTTAAATTACAATATGAGCACACTGTAGGGTAGCTCAAGATCATAATGTCTTTAAGTATTCAAAGAAGAAGGAGGAGACTTCTTTCTTCCTCCTCTGTAAGGGTCAGGAGCACTGGCACAGGCTCCCCAGAGAGGTTGTGGAGTCTCCTTCTCTGGAGAGTTTCAAGCCCTGTCTAGACGTGTTCCTATGCAACCTGCACTAGATTCTGTGGTCCTGCTCTGGCAAGGAAGTTGGACTTGATGATCTATGGAGGTCCCTTCCAACCTCTAACATCCAGATGAACCAGATCTTCTGGATTTCAGAAGCCATGTTGCTGCACTGTTGGTGAAAATTTGCCCTGGTGAAGAGCATCCAGCCAGGACCTGGCCACAAGGATGCTCAGAGGGCTGCAGCACCTCTCCTATGAGAAGAGACTGAGGGAGTTGGGGCTGTTCAGTCTGGACAGGAGAAGGCTCCAAGGTGACCTTCTTGTGACCTTTCAGTATCTTATGGGGACCTACAAGAAAGCTGTAGGAAATGATTGATTAGACTTTGCTCAGAGTACTGAGAGACTGGTGCACAGAGGTGTTTTGGTTTTTGGCAGGGCGAAAGCCATGGGTGCAAAATGAAACTGAGCCAGTGGAAGGCTGCTGCCAGGGCACAGATAGATAACTGCTGAAGGTCTGAAAAGACCTAAAGAGCAGAGACTTGGCAGATGCTTTTGTTAGAGATAACAAGTGTCTGGGAGCTAAGCAGTGTCAAGAAAAAAGGAAATGTAAGCTTTGTCCAAATAAAGAGTTGCGTCCCAGTAACAGGTTACTAACCGATCACTTGCTGTACACAGTTGCACCAACCAATTGTTATTAGACAGTTTTGGTTTGTAGAACATATAAGCTGGTGCTTTGCACGCAATAAACGGACACCTTGCTTGCATCAAGCAGTGTCCTGCCTCTCCATCACTGTCAAAAGCCGGAGAGGGACTTTTTAGGCTATCAGGTAGTGTTAGGGCTGGGCAGAATGGAACAAAGCTAGAAATGGGCAGATTCAGGCTGGATGTTAGGAAGAAGTTCTTCAGCATGAGAGTGGCGAGAGCCTGGAAGGGGTTGCCCAGGGAGGGGGTTGGGGCCAGATCCCTGGAAGTGTTTAAGGGCAGGCTGGATGAGACTGTGGGCAGCCTGATGTAAGGTAGGGTGTCCCTGGGCATGGCAGGGGGGTTGGAACTAGATGATCCTTGTGGTCCCTTCCAACCCTGACTGATTCTGTGATTCTGTGATTCTATGGTTCTATGATTCTATAATTATAACTTTCTTACAAGCCCCTTTAAGTATTAAAAGGCCAAAACAAGGTCTCCCTGGAGCCTTCTCTTCTTCAGGCTGAACAATCCCAATTCTCTCAGCCTGTCTGGATGAGGCTGTAGCCAGCCTGACCTAGTATGAGGTGTCCCTGGGCATGGCAGGGGGGTTGGAACTAGCTGATCTTTGTGGTCCCTTCCAACTCTGACTGATTCTATGATTCTGTGATCTTTAGGAAACAAAGGCATCACCACTTGTATCATGAATTGCTCTGACCATTCAGAGCTGAGGTTTCTGTCTGAGCTTAGTCTGTTTCAATATGCAGAAGCAGGGGGAAGGCTGTGCCTTCCTCTCCCCAGTTAAACAGCTCTGTTTATTGCTTTGCATATTCTCCTTGTGAAGAGAGCTGCACTCTGAACTGAAGCAAAGCCTTGACACACTGCCTCTGCTCCTTATCTTCCCTCAGGTGATGATTCCTCCATTCCACTTCTGTAAATCTAAATCCATTCCCTCCACAAATGTGTTCTTGCCAACAGCATCACCACCCCCAGACATTTATTTCAGCGTGAGTCAGCAGGGTATCCCTGCAGCAGTGAAGGCCACCTCTGTACTGCACTGCATCAGCAAGAGCATGGGCAGCAGGTCAAGGGAAGCTGTCAAGGGTTAGGGTCAGACCAGCCACTAGATGAGTGACAGATGCTCTCTATTAACCTCTTTCTCTTCCCAAAAGGAACAGAAAGGGAAGAAGAGGGAAGGGCTTAGCTGGAAAAGGGAACTAAAGCAGCTTTAATGACAATAATAGCAGTATAGATAAACTATATACAAGTATTTGCAAAGCTAATAAATAAATACCAAGCACAATTCTCCCCCATCCCCCTCAATATACAGAAACACACATTCCCACCCTCTGGATGGGAGGGAAATGATAGAATAGAGTAGAATATAATAGAATATAATAGAAGTAGAATAGAGCAGAATAGGAGTAGAATAGAACAGAATAGAATAGAATAGACCACAATAGAATAGAATAGAGCAAGAGTAGATTAGAACAGATTACATTAGAACAGATTACATTAGAATAGAATAGAATAGAATAGAATAGAATAGAATAGAATAGAATAGAATAGAATAGAATAGAATAGAATAGAATAGAAGTAAAATAGAATGGAATGGAATAAGAATAGAACAGGCCAGAATAGAATAGAACAGAACAGGAGTAGAGTAGAACAGATTACATTAGAACAGAACAGAACAAAACAGAACAAAACAGAACAAACCAGAATAGAATAGAATAGAATAGAATAGAATAGAATAGAATAGAATAGAATAGAATAGAATAGAATAGAATAGAATAGAATAGAACAGAACAGAACAGAAGGTCAGCAAAGCCATGCACAGGGAGTAGCCAGCAGCTAGAGCATAGAAGAGAAAAAGGAGCACACTTTTTACTAATTAGCAACCCAACTGTGATCTGCTCTAGGTGATCCTGCTCTGGCAGGGAGGATGGACCAGATGGTCTTTTTCAGGTCCCTTCCAGCCCCTGACATTCTATGATTCTATGATAGAATAGAAATAGAATAGAATAGAATAGAATAGAATAGAATAGAATAGAATAGAATAAAGTCAGGTTGGAAGAGATCTCCAAGATCATCCAGTCCAATCTATCACCCAGCCCTATCCAATGGCACTAAGTGCCCCATCCAGGCTTTTCTTCAACACCTCCAGGCATGGTGACTCCACCACCTCCCTGGGCAGCCCATTTCAATGTCAGTCACTCTCCCTGGGAAGAACTTCTTCCTAACATCCAGCCTATACCTCCCCCTGCACAGCTTGAGCCTGTGTCCCCTCCTTCTGTTGCTGGTTGCCTGGCAGAAGAAACCATCATGTCCAGTGCTGTGGCAGGCACTAGGGAAGTCTCAGACTTGACTCAGTGATGGATGGGAACCAGATTTAGGAGGCGGATCCAGGAACACATGGATTAGGATTACAGGAAGATGGGTAGAGTCCTTCTTGGACATTGGCCATTGAAGAAGAGGCTTGACTCATTTTATCCCTCAAGTTTGTCTTGAAGATAACATCCATGGAGTGGAATCTCTTGTTGGTCAGTTTAGAGTAATCTGTCCTGTCTGCTTCTCCCCACAGATGCCACATATTGCTTGCTGCATCCCTAACATGATACACAAGATTTAGCAGTGATCTTGGTCTCCAAAGGAAAAGGTATAAGAAAGAACCTTTCTAGATATCTGTGCAAGTTTTTCACCACCTGCAGTCTCTCCTCTCTAGTCTAAATCTCCCCTTTGGAGAGGGTGATGGGTCTGAACCCATCACCCCTTGTCCTGCCACAACAGGCCCAGCTAAAAAGTCTCCATCTCTTCTATCTGGAGAAGAGGAGGTGACCTTCTTGTGGCCTTCCAGTATCTGAAGGGGGCCTAGAAAAAAGCTGGGAAGAGAATTTTTAGGCTCTCAGGCAGTGAGAGGACTAGGGGGAATGGAGCAAAGCTGGAGGTGGGGAGATTCAGACTGGACGTGAGGAGGAAGTTGTTCATCATGAGAGTGGTGAGAGCCTGGAATGGGTTGCCCAGGGAGGTGGTTGGGGCCACATCCCTGGAGGTGTTTGCAGCCAGGCTGGATGAGGCTTTGGGCAGCCTGATCTAGGGTAGGGTGTCCCTGGGCATGGCAGGGGGGTTGGAACTAGCTGATCCTTGTGGTCCCTTCCAACTCTGACTGATTCTTTGATTCTGTGATGCTATGATTCTATGGTTCTATGATTCTTACAAGCCCCTTTAAGTATTAAAAGGCCAAAACAAGGTCTCCCTGGAGCCTTATTTCTGCAGGCTGAACAACCCCAACTCTCTCAACCTGTCTTCATAGCAGAGGGGTTCCAGCCCTCTGATCATTGTTGTGACTTCCTCTGGACCTGCTCCAACAGGTCCATGTCTCCATGTCTCCTGTGCTGGACATAGTACTGCAGGTGGAGGTCTCACCAGGATGGAGCAGAGGGGCAAAATCCCCTCTCTCAACCTGCTGGCAATGCTGCTGCAGCCCAGGATGTGCTTTTGCCCTCTGGGCTGCAAGTGCTCCTTGCTGCCTCTTGAAGGGCTCTTCCTGAGCTCCCCAGCAAAATATTCATCCCTTGGCTCTGCAAAGCCATAGAGGTATAACAGGAGCTCTGCTTGCCTCTGATCTTAGGGCTTCAGCAAAATATTCATCCCTTGGCTCTGCAAAGCCATGAAACTATGACAGGGGTTCTTCAAACTGGCAGAGGGGAGATTTAAATGGGATGTTAGGAGAAAGTTCTTTACAGTGAGGGTGGCGAGACACTGGCACAGGCTGCCCAGGGAGGTTGTGGCTGCTCCCTCCCTGGACATGTTCAAGGCCAGGCTGGATGAGGTCTTGAGCGACCTGATCTAGTGGGAGGTGTCCCTGTCTATGGCACAGGGGGGTTGGAACTGGATGATCTTTGAGGTCTCTTCCAACCTAAACCATTCTATGATTCCATGATTCTATGATTCTTGCCTCTGATCTTAGGGCTCCACTCTGCTTCAGCATCACTCACTGATTACAGCACAGCTTGACTTTATTTTTTTTTTTACCCCAGGGCTCACTTTTTGTGTCCATTTGGCTTTCCAAAGCTGCAAGTTGTTGCTCTATATTTATCCTACTCTTTAGAACAGGGAGTGGAATAAAGAAAAAAACTAATAAAAAAAGGTTTTTTCAGCTGCCAGAAGCAGGTCTGACCCTCCTGGGCTACTCTATCTTCTAATCTTTTTGTCACCCACAAAGCATGAACACTCTGGCCCTTTGTTCTTGATTAAGGGGAACTGTTAGCCAGATCCTGAACAGAAAAGATTTTCACTTCTGAACACCCAGCAGAGAGAACATTTACCCCCACGCTGAGCATCCTTTTTGTTTCCCTAACAAGCGACGCTTCAGACGCAGCCTCAAGCCACTCTGGCCAGCCTAGGGAACCCCAATTCAGACTATTGCTGCTTGATCTTTAAAATACTCAGCCCAAATTAAGCAGTCATTGCTGAACTGACAGCCTCAGCCTGACATTTAAAGCCATTTTTCCTGCTTGGGATATTCACAGAACCTGTAGACAGGCAAGGGAATGTGCAGAGCTGCCTCCTGCGACCCAGCGTGCACTAAATCTGTGGGTACTTGTAGGAGAAGGCACCAAGGTGAAGAGTGGCTGCTGCTGATGTTGCCTAAGGCTAAGCTGGAAGCCAAGGAGAGTTCACAGAGGGAGAAGGTGGTCAGTTGTTGCTGCTGCTCTTCTCTTCTTTCTACAATAGATTATTCACTGCTCTTGTTCACTCTGACTAGGAAGAACGATGTCTCCCTGGAGCCTCCTCTTGTTCAGGCTGAGCAACCTCAATTCACAGCACCACAGGATGTTAGATGTTGGAAGGGATGGCCAGGTTGGAAGAGACCTCCAAGATCATCCAGTCCAACCTAGCACCCAGCCCTATACAATGGCACTAAGTGCCCCATCCAGACTTTTCTTCAACACCTCCAGGGATGGTGACTCCACCACCTCCCTGGGCAGCCCATTCCAATGCCAATCACTCTCTCTGGCAAGAACTTCCTCCTAACAGCCAGCCTAAGCCTTCCCTGGCAGAACTTGAGACTGTTTCCCCTCGTGTCTGTTGCTGGTTGCCTGGGAGAAGAGCCCAACCCCACCTGGCTACAACCTCCCTTTAGGTAGTTGTGGACAGCAATGAGGTTACCCTTGAGCCTCCAAGCATGGTGACTCCACCATGTCCCTGGGCAGCCTGTTCCAACACCTACCACTCCCTCTTCCCAATGTCCAATCCAAACCTCCCCTGGTACAGCATAAGTCCATTTCCTCTCATCCTGTGGCTATTTACTTGGAGAAAAGACCAGCACCAGCCTCACTACAGCCTCCCTTCAGGTAGTTGGAGAGAGAGAGAAGAGGCTCAGGGGAAAACTTGTTGCTCTCTACAACTACCTGAAAGGAGGTTGTAGCCATGTGGGGTTGGTCTCTTCTCTCAGTCCATCAGTGACAGAACAAGAGGACACAGCCTCAAGCTGCACTGAGGCAGGTTTAGGCTGGATATTAGGAGAAAGTTTTTCCCAAAGAGAGTGATTGGCATTGGAATGGGCTGCCCTGGGAGGTGGTGGAGTCACCGTCCCTGGAGGTGTTTAAGAGGATGCTGGATGAGGCACTTAGTGCCCTGGTTTGGTTAATTAGAAGGTGTTGGGTGATAGGTTGGATTCTGCGATCTCAAAGTTCTTTTCCAACCTGGTTTGTACTAACTGGAGGATTTGAATGAGCAATTAGCCTACAGGCTGAGAGAGGAAAACTACCACACTGGTTAATGCTATGATTCTCTAAAACTATTCCTGATATTCAATCTGTTCCCTGGCTCAGCTTGAGGTTGTTTCCTCTTGTGCTTGGGAGATCCACACCAGCAAATCATAGCAGTGCCACAACCAGGCTAAGACACAAAATTTAGTGCAGACCCCTGGCACACTCTCAGTCTGGGCAAGCTGGCTCCTAGGCAGAGCTCAGGAGTTAGCCCAAAGACTAATCTTCAGCAAGCTGCTGCCTGTAGTTTCCTTTCTGCAAAGCCAGGAGACCTTAATTTCCTGCATATGGCTTGGCCAGGCCAGCTGGCCTCAAGGCTGCCTTGGATTTACCACCAGGGATGTGGTAACTGCAGTCACAGATGGTTTTCAGCCACAAGCATCCTTTACCTTGCTCTTGCTGCTCTGCCACTGCCCTTCACAGGAGAACACCAAGGGGTAAAGCAGTTGGGTGTTTGGATAACATTACAATCTGCTTTAGGAATGGAGAAGGCCCTTACAAAATCATAGAATCATAGAATGGTTTAGGTTGGAAGAGACCTCAAAGGTCATCCAGTTCCAACCACCCTGTGCCATAGGCAGGGACACCTCTCACTAGAACAGGTCACTCAAGGACTCATCCAACCTGGCCTTCAACACCTCCAGGCAGGGACCAGCCACAACCTCCCTGGGCAATCTGTGCCAGTGTCTCACCACCCTCACTGCAAACAACTTCCTCCTAACATCCACTTTCAATCTCCCCTCTGACATCTTAAACCCATTCCTCCTCACCCTGTCATTACAAGACCTTGTGAACAGTCCCTCCCCAGCCCTTCTGTAGGCTCCTTTCAGATACTGGAAGGCCACCCCAAGGTCTCTTCAAAACCTTCTCTTCTCCAGGCTCTCCAACACTTCCATATCCTTCTTGTGCTGGGGGCTCCAGAACTGCACACAGTGCTGCAGGTGGGGTGTGAGGAGAGCAGAGCAAAGGGGCAGAATCCCCTCCCTTGCCCTGCTGCCCACAGCTGCTCTTGCTGCAGCCCAGCACACAGTTGCTGTCTGGGCTGCACTCACACTGCAGCCTCATCTTCAGCTTTTCATCAGCCCAGACCCCCAGGGCCTTTTCCTCAGGGCTGCTCTCAGCCATTCCCCACCCAGCCTGGAGTTGTACTTGGGGTTGCACCCACCCAGGTGCAGGACCTTACACTTCGCCTTCTAAGGTCAAGATGAGGGAAGAGTGGCCAGAGACTCAGACAGTTCCTGACCCTGTTCTCCAGCCAGGAAAGGAAGACCTGGGAAAATCCCCTTCTTGTGCTGAGGCCAGACCAGACCTTGGCAAGTCCCTTCAGGAAACATTATGGGACAGAGGGAAGCAGATGGTCAGGCATTTAGGGGTCTGGCAGGAGCAGTCTCTGGGCATTTGGCAAAGAATCCTGATTTAGCTGCACTTCCTCATGCTTTGGCACATGCTGGATGTGATGCTGCTCTTCCTCAACAGGAGTGCTGCTCCTGAGGGGACTTCAGCAGGGCAGGTGGACAGTATTGTGCATGGCAGCTGGTGAATTTGGAATAACTCAGTGTCTGCAACCATGCCCCAGGATGCACCTCAACCTCCATGGGTCAGCAGGGGATTCTGCCCCTATGCTCTGCTCTGCTCTGCTCTGCTCTGCTCTGCTCTGGTGGAGACCTAACTTGCAGTGCTGGGGTCCTCAGCACAGCAAAGACATGGGCTTATAGAATCATAGAATAGAATCATAGAATCAGCCAGGGTGGGAAGGGACCACAAGGATCATCTGGAGCTCTTAGCTTCAGAAAGTGCTGTCAGGAACCTGAGAGGAGACTGAGCTGAGAGGTAAAATCACTGCACAGAATTAGTTCTGTGCTAGCTCAAACCAGGACACAGAGAAATAAGCACTGTGGAATCATAGAATCATAGAATCAGTCAGGGTTGGAAGGGACCACAAGGATCTGCCAGTTCCAACCTCCCTGCCATGCCCAGGCACACCCTACCCTAGATCAGGCTGACCACAACCTCTGCCAGCCTGGCTGCAAACACCTCCCTTGGGGTGGATGTGGCCACAACCACCTCCCTGGGCAACCCCTTCCAGGCTCTCACCACTCTCAGGCTCAACAACTTCCTCCTCACATCCAAGCTGAATCTCCCCACCTCCAGCTTTGCTCCATTCCCCCTACTCCTCTCACTACCTCATAGCCTCAAAAGAACCTCTCCAGCTTTTTTGTAGGCCCCCTTCAGATACTGGAAGACCACAAGAAGGTCACCTGGGAGCCTCCTCTTCTCCACACTGAACAGCCCCAACTCTTTCAGTCTCTCCTCACAGCAGAGGTGCCGCAGCCCTCTGAGCATCCTCGTGGCCCTTCTCTGGACACACTCCAGCATGTTCACATCCCTCTTGTAATAGTGCCTCCAGCACTGGATGCAGTACTCCAGGTGGGGTCTCATCACAGCAGAGGGAGAGAATCACCTCCCTCCACCTGCTGGCCACACTTCTCCTGATGCAGCCCAGGCTCTGCTTGGCTTTCTGGGCTGCAAGTGCACACTGATGCCTCATCTTCAGCTTCTCCTCCACCAGCACCCCCAAGTCCCTCTCCTCAGGGCTGCTCTCCAGCCACTCACTGCCCAGCCTGCATTTGTGCTTGGCATTGCCTCGACCCAGCTGCAGGACCTTGCACTTGGTTTTGCTGAACCTCCTGAGGTTGGCTTGTGCCCACCTCTGCAGCCTGTCCAGGTCCCTCTGGATGCCATCCCTGCCCTCCAGCCTGTCTGCTGCACCACACAGCTTGGGGTCATCAGCAAACTTGCTGAGGCTGCACTCAATGCCTCTGTCCATGTCGCCCATAAAGATGTTGAACCTGTGGTACTGGGTCCCCAGGAGGTCACAAATGTGATCAGAGAGCTGGAGCACCTCTTCTGTCAGGTTGGAAGAGTTTTACACTAAATAGAAAAGAGAAATTGTATGTTCTGAGCCTGGTGAAATGCTGGCACAGGTTGCCCAGGGAGGTGGTAGATAGAGGCCAATAGGATGTGACTGAACAAGGCTAAGTGCAGGGTTCTAAACTTTGGCCACAATAACCCCAGGCAGTGCTACCTGCTGGGGACAGAGTGGCTGAGAGCAGCCAGGCAGAGAGGGACCTGGGGGTGCTGGGAGACAGGAGCTGAACATGAGCCAGCAGTGTGCCCAGGTGGGCAGGAGAGCCAATGGCATCCTGGCCTGGATCAGGAACAGTGTGGCCAGCAGGACCAGGGAGGTTATTCTGCTCCTGTACTCAACAATGATCAGGCCACACCTTGAGTCCTGTGGCTCCTCAATTCAAGAGAGATGTTGAGGTACTGGAATGTGTCCAGAGAAAGGCAACAAAGCTGGAGAGGGGCCTGGAGCACAGCCCTGTGAGAAGAGGCTGAGGGAGCTGGGGGTGTGCAGCCTGGAGAAGAGGAGGCTCAGGACAGACCTCATTGCTGTCTACAACAATCTGAAGGGAGGTTGTAGCCAGGTGGGTTTGGTCTCTTCTCCCAGGTAACCAGCAACAGAAGGAGGGGACATAGTCTCAAGTTGTGCTGGGGGAGGTCTAGGCTGGATATGAGGAAGTTCTTCCCAGAGAGAGTGATTGGCATTGGAATGGGCTGCCCAGAGAGGTGGTGGAGTCACCATCCCTGGAGGTGCTGAAGAAAAGTCTGGATGGGGCACTTAGTGCCATTG
>VWZI01019780.1:0-18348 GCA_013396835.1 Psilopogon haemacephalus
AAAAAAAAAAAAAAAGGATTTTGTGTGGTTTTGCAGTGCCAGCTGGTGACACTGCTGGATGACAACAGCTTGCATCTCTGGAGCCTGAGGCAGCAGAGTGGAGCATCTGAGCTGCGGGAGGAGCATCGCTTCACCCTGAAAGGGCCACCTGGGTAATCCTCAAGAGGGGTTTTGAGCTAGGCTGGGGATATCCAAGTTACAAAGTTCTGCTGCTTCTGGAGCTAGAGTTTGTCCTGTGCTTACAGACCATGAATCCATTAAAGGGGATCAACCAGGAGCTGGATAGGGCCTGGGAGACCACCTTGTGGGAGTGTTGCACCAATGCAAAAGGTGACATCTGGTTTTAATACTGTGCACCCACTTCTGTGTGTGCAGGAACTGTAAATCTTAAGGCTAAGTATAAGCCAAGCATCCCTTAAGTCAAAATTTAAACTGCTGCTATGGTTTCCCTTTCACTTGATGAGCTATTTCTAGCTTCTTTGGGGACGTTTTAATGAGAGGCTCCTGTAAAAAGGTGTCTGGGTCTTTGTCCATGTGTTTTGGCATGATTTACCTTAAAAGCTCCTTCAGACAAAAAAAAATCACACCTGGCTCAAGCTGTCTGCCTTGAGCTGTAGATATCCCTGCCAGGCTCGTGGTTCTCTCACCGGTAGCTACAACATCCTTCCTGCAGCCAGCTGATGAGCCTCTTTTTGCACCCCCAGGTCTCCCCCGAGTGCCACACAGATCACAGCTGTCCTGGCCCACTCCTCACGGGAAGTGCTGTACCTGGGCACGGAGAGTGGCAACATCTTTGTGGTGGAGCTTCCATCCTTCAGAGCGCTGGAGGGCAGGACCATAAGCTCGGAGGCTGTGCTGCAGCGGTGAGTGAGCAGGCTGGGGTGGAGAGGTGTGGAATGCCCTGAGCAGACACAGCCTTTGTTAAAATGTCACCCCAGATTAATGCTGGGGCCTCGCTGTTGTGTTTGAGCATTGTCCCAATCCGCATGAGTCCTGTGAAAGCAGCTTTCAGCCCTGCTATGTGGGACCACAGCAGTAACCGTTTCTGTCCCGCTCGACCCAGGGCTGCCACTCTGGAGGTGCAGCAGCATCGAGGCACAGCTCTATGAGACACCCCTGGAATAAGACTCCAAACTCTGCTGCCCTGTCCCTTGTGTTTCATTCGGCAGCAAATATTAGACTTAGCTGTTAATTGCCTGAGGATGCTGGTGGAGAACATCCATGGGGCAGCAATGTGCCCTGGGGGCCAAGAGGGCCAATGGGATCCTGGAGGGCATCAGGCAGAGTGTGTCCAGCAGATCAAGGGAGGTTCTCCTCCCCTTCTACTCTGCCCTGCTGAGAACTCCATCTTGAGCACTGCCTTCAGTTTGGGGCTCCCCAGTTGCAGAGGGACAGGGACCTGCTGGAAAGGGTCCAGGGGAGGGCTGTGAGGATGCTGAAGGGACTGCAACACTGCCTGGGGAGGAGAGGCTGAGGGACCTGGGGCTGCTTAGTCTGCAGAGAAGACTGAGAGGGGATTGGATCAATGTTTATAACTCTCTGAGGGCTGGGGGTCAGGAGGGAGGGGACAGGCTCTGCTCACTGCTCCCTGTGACAGGACAAGGAGCAATGGATGGAAGCTGCAGCACAGGAGGTTGCAGCTCAACACAAGAGGCAACTTCTTGCCTGTGTGGGTCCCAGAGCAGTGGCACAGGCTGCCCAGAGAGGTTGTGGAGTCTCCTTGTCTGGAGCCTGTGCAGGCCTGTGTGGACGTGTTGCTGTGTGCCCTGAGCTAGATTGTCTGGAACTGCTGTGGCAGGGGATTTGGACTGGATGAGCTCTTTGGGTCCCTTCCAACCTCTGACATCCTGTGAGCCTGTGATTATTGTTATTATAGTAATAATTTTGATCATTAGCAGAAATTCTGGTGCAATTTTGTCACTTCAGAGATCCAAGTGCTGCTGATAGTTGTCCTGCTTCGTGTCATTGTCACTTCCTGCTGACATTTCCATTTGCCTTTAATTTCCATTTAGCCTTATTCTGTAAGAGTGAGGAGAGAACAGGGTGAGTGATTCAGGCTGTCATCAGACTCCTGGGATCACAGAACTGCCTGGATTAGAAAAGACCTCTAAGGTCACCAAGCCTAACACTGTGACTAGTCCTTGATTAAACCATATTCCTAAAGACTGCATCTACACAACTCTTAAACACCTCCAGGGATGGGGACTCCACTACCTCCCTGGGCAACCCATTCCAATGTCTGGCAACCATTCCAGTGAAGAAATTCTTCCTGATACTCAACCTGAACTTAGAATCACAGAGTTGTCAGGGCTGGAAGGGACCTCAAGGATCATCTAGCTCCAACCCCCCTGCCGTGGGCAGGGACACCTCACACTAGATCAGGTTGCTCAGAGCCCCATCCAAACTGTCCTTAAACACCTCCAGGGATGAGGCTTCCACCACCTCCCTGGGCAGTCTGTTCCAGGTTCTCACCACCCTTATGGTGAAGAACTTCCTATCAGAATCTACCCACTTCTAGTTTGTCTCCATTCCCCCTAACTCCCCATGCTGCAAGTCCACTGTAAAACAGTTCATTGTAAACCTTGGGTTCTCTCTGAAGAAAATGGGACTGGCAGGCCTGGGGCTGAAGGGGCTGAAGAAACTGTTCATGTGGCAGGCCTGGTGTGGGGTCTTCCCTTCTGCTTGAAGGATTTGTGGGAGGATTGTGCTTAGCCTCATCTGTTTGAACTTTGTGTTGCTTAATTGCTAATTCTTAGCTAAGCAACTGTAGCTGTTACTACAGTCAGGTTGGGTTGTTCCTGGAATCAGCTTCTTGGTTGTCTCTTCTGCTTTTGCAGGGTACCAGAGGATTCCTGTAACAGGCGATCTTGTGAACTGGTGGAAGCTCTCCAGGAGCATCCCAAGAACCCTGACCAGATCCTGATTGGATACAGCAGGGGCTTGATTGTCCTCTGGGACCTGCAGAATAACAAAGCCACACACCATTTCCTGGGCAGCCAGGTAATGATTCCATCCAGGGGCAGCTGAGCAGGGGAGGAAGGGTGTACCCATGGCACTCTGAAGGAAAGGAGATGCAGGGAGAGCCTGGCAAAGCTGGTTCATTGCTTGGGGCAGGGTTGGCAGCTCTCTGCAGAGCACTCACTGTGTGTCCTTCTCTTCAGCAACTGGAGAACCTCTACTGGCAGAGGGATGGCAGTAAATTCATTAGTTGCCACTACGATGGAAGCTACAGCCAGTGGCCAGTGTCCAGTGACAACAGGCAGTCTGAGCCTCTGGAAAACCTTGTGCCTTATGGTCAGTAAGTCAGGTTTGATGGTTACATATTTGTCTAAACTCAGACTGGTTTTGAGCCTGTGTGGGACGTTCAGGTCACCTTCTCCCTGGTGTTTAATCCTCATGGCAAAATGCAGAGTTGCGTTTTGAACTGGTCCTCAGCCCAGACTGAGGGAGTTCAGCTCAGGTCTCTTTCCTGGCTTTTAAACTCCTCTACAACACTTGAGAACTCAGTCCTGAACGGGGAGAGCAAATGTGTGCCCCTTGTGAAGAAGGGTTGGTGATTCAGCTCTTTGTTTTAGTTCAAGTGTCCTGCTCAGCAGGAGCTGCTTGGATCTTCTGTAATTAACAGTGAGCTGTGTACTTTGTGTCAGCCTGAGCAGTGAGGAAGTGAAGCCTCTGGTTTGCTGAAGCCCATCAAATGCAGGGATGACTTCATCTTTCAAACACATAGAAGCTTCTGAAGCAGCTCTATCACCTTTCCATTAGTTTCAGGAATGCTTTAACCATCCTTTCTAGTTAATCAGCTTCTGCAGCAGCCCTTCCACTCCCTGCTGGCCATCAGCAATGTGGCTCAAAGCTTCCTCTGAGTCTGAGTTGCCTTGCTGAGGACTGCCCTGGTCAGTGCATCCCAGAAGGCTTTCTGCCTGACATGACTCGGTCTGGGGAGGTGGTGCTGGTGTCTGCCTTGGGTAGTTGCCTTTGAGTTGGAGGCTGAAGTGACCTAGGGGAAGCAGAATAAGGAGCTGCTCCCGCAAGGATGCACTTAGGATCGTTTAGGTGGGAAGAGACTAAGATCACCAACTCCAACCATTAACCCCACACTACCAATTCTGCTGCTTCCCGAGCCCCAGCAAATAACTCTGTTCTCTTAGGTCCATTCCCTTGCAAGGCCATCTCCAAGATCTACTGGCAGACAACAAAAAATGGGTAAGTTGGTGGCATCTCCCTTCACTCCTCCCTGTTTAGAGGCATTTGAAGGGCACACTCTGCCCTGCCAGAAGAAACCTTTAGGGTGGTGTAAGAATTTTTTGGTCAGAGCATGACCTGCCCTCATGTCTGTGACGTTTTGCTTCCACCTCCCTCCAGCACACACCACTCTAACTCTGTCTTTCTCTTAAGGCTTCCTTACATTATATTCCAAGGAGGGATGCCCCGGGCTAGCTACGGGGACCGGCACAGTATCTCTGTGGTCCATGGCAGTCAGCAAACAGCCTTTGACTTCACCTCCCGGGTGATAGACTTCTTCATAATCTTCAGCTCAGAGCCTGCTGCAGGTATGTGGGGAAAGGGCAAGCAGAGGAAGCAGAATAGTGTGTGAAAATCTGCCTGGTATAAATGTGATGAGGAGGTCAGAGGTGGGGGGTGTGTCACAGGCTGTGACAGAGGATCATGGAGTCACTTAGTCTGGGAAAGACCTGGATCGTAGCATGGTTTAGGTTGGAAGAGACCTCAAAGCTCATCCAGTTCCAACCCCCCTGTGCCATAGGCAGGGGCACCTCCCACTAGAAAAGGTGACTCATCCAACCTGGTTCTTCTCCAGGGAGGTTGTGAAGCACAGAAGTACCCAGTGTGATCAAAGATCCCATTCTGTGCTCCACAACCTCTCTGGGCAACCTGTGCCAGTGTCTCACCACCCTCACTGCAGAGAACTTCCTCCTAACGTCCAGTTTCAATCTCCCCTCTGCCAGTTCCAACCTGTTCCTCCTTGTTCTGACATTACCAGACCTTGTCAATAGTCCCTCCTCAGCCCTCCTGTGTTTCCCTTCAGATCCTGCAAGGCCACTCCAAGGTCTCCTGGCAGCCTTCTCTTCTGCAGGCTGCAGAGCCCCAACTCTCTCAGCTTGTCCCCATAGCAGAGCTGCTGCAGTCCTGTGAGCATCTTGGTGGCCTTCTCTGGACTGGCTCAAACAGTTTCCATATCCTGCTTGTGTTGGGGGCTCCAGAACTGCACAGAGTGCTGCAGAGTACTTAAGAGTGATTCTAGCCTGAAAAAAGATTTGCCTGCTAGAAGCCAAGTGTAAAACTGGTGTGGAGGATGGGCTGGGTTCCAAATGCCACACGTTCCTCTCAAACTTCAGCTACTCCATTAATGAGAAAATGTCTCTCAGGCTGATGTCTGTGTGAGCTGGACACTGGACATAACCAGGTCGAGAAATAAGGATCTGAGCATGGCTGTTTGGCGACAGCACTTCAAAGGAGGCAGTAATTAAACCCAGAATTTACTCCCACTGAGACACTGGTTCTTCTAATTACTGCCTGGATTTATGACTGGGGCTCTGGGTGGCATAGTACCAAGGGTCAATACACAGAATTTATGTGCTGCTTGGTGCAGGTGAATGTAGGAAGTTCTAAAACTGAACAGCACTCATGCCACTGCTTCCTTAGGGCTCCTCAGCCCCTGCTCCCTCAGCCTTTCCTCACAGGGAGATGTTCCACTGCCTTCAGCATCTTTGTGCCCCTGCTGGACTCTTTGAAGCAGTTCCCTGAGGACTTTCTTGAACGGAGGGGCCCTGAACTGGGCACAACATTCCAGATGCCCTTTGGGATGAAGTAACTGCACACAGCAGGCTTCGTATTTCTGCTTCCCAAGGGCTGAGTTTTCCAGCTAACGACTTTGTGGTGGTACAGGCAGGAGCTGCTGCAGGAGGCTGAAGCTGTTGCACCCAGATGAGGAAGTTTTGGGATTTTTTTGACAATAAAACGAGGTCTCTGTGGTTGAGAAGCTTCCTTGTGGCTGATTGCCTAAGCTCAGTGGCTCTCCATGGCTTGCCTCGTTTGCCCTTAAGCAGCCTTCCCTGCGATGGCAATACGAAGGTATTAATTGTATACCAAAGCCACTTAATTGAATAAGCACAGAGCTTCTGTTTTGTTGCAGCAGGGTGGGAGCTGGTGACTTTCCACTCCTCTTGAACGTGCTGTGGAAACAGTTTTGTAGAGGCTGGCCCTTCCTGTTTTCTGTTGTTTTTAAATTAAGCAGGTGGGATGAGTGTGTGGCAGTCATGACAAATTCTGGTGTGATTGCTACTTCAGCAACTTAAAATAGCTCCTTGGCATAAGCAGTGAGCTCAGATGTGTGGCTCTGCAGGGAGAAAATTGTTGTTAAAACAGAGCATATTTGGTGAGTGTTGGCAGGCAGCAGGCAGAGTGCAGGGTTGGTCAGGCATAAGGCAAGGCAGGTCTGCTATGGTTTGGTCTCTTCAGAAGTCCTGGAGACAGCTGCAAGTGAGGACACACAAGGAAGCAAAGTCAATTTGAATAGAAACTTTTTTTTTTTTTTTTCCCCTTCATTAAGAAACTGAACTGGTTATGGTGTATTAGCTGTGGCTAGTCAGGGGTGAGACTTAGGGTGTCCAACTAGGGTGATGCTGATGCCAAGTGCTAATTACTTGAAGTTAATTTTGCTGAGTGAACAGCATTGGTATGTGCTTGCTTACAGACTTGCCTCCTTGCAAGTGTATTCCAGGTGATCAGCCTACTGCAGGAGGGCAGTTAAGGTACAGGTTAGCAAGGAAGGTCAGGGAGAAGCTGCTGGTTTCCTTATGGCTCACTGTTTGTCACCCCCACCCACCCCCAGAGTCTGACACCACAGCTCTGTGCTCACTTTGATTTCTGTAGCTGTGTTAATTACTGTTGGTGTGAACTGGTTCCTGGGTTTGGTTTTCCTCCCCAGTTGCCATTGTGGCTGTCTCACGACATTACTGCAGTCATGTCCTGCAGAGTAATTTGGTTTTTTTTCCACTTCCATTCTAGATCCAGTGGAGAATCTTAAACTCTTGATGGTGTCAAGTGTTATCTGTCAAGTCCCATTAACAGATTTCTTTTGTTTGTAATCTTCTCCAGTGCACATATGGGTATATGTTAGATGATGCACTCCTTAAAACCTGAAGTCCAGAGAAGGTGTCAGAAGGAATGAGCAGCAGGGAGAGTAAGAAGGCAGCTGAACTGTAACTACTTGTCAGTTCCAGCAGAGAAGCATTCTGCAGAACCCAAGGCATTACTGGGTTTAAGCAGCTTAGCCTGGATGGACTGTGGTCCTAACAGAGCACTAAATGGGTCACTGCTGGGCTGTATGTGTGTCTGTCCACCCCACGCTGTTCATTAGCTGTAGGGAAGGTCCTCTGAGTTCTGTAGTGCATGTGGACTTGGGTTATTTAGCTATGTGTATTGTTTATATATATATATATATATATAAAATTATACAGTGGAATCTATTAAAAAAGTCACTCTGACAGTCCCAGGAACATGAATTTGCAGTAAATCTGTTAGCATCCTGAGGTCTGTTAATGTTAGTCCCTCAGCAGGCTCAGCTAACACAGAAGCATTTCGAGGTTTTGCCAACAAAAACATGAGTGCAGAGCTCTGTGATAACAGTTTTCAAGCAAGCCTTGCAGGAAGCTTGCTTCTGTTAGCCTTGCACGGTCCTTTTTGCCAGTCTCAATGAATCTTGTTCCTGCAGAGCTGGATGAGCCTTCTGCTATGGTTGTGCTGGCAGAGGAGGAGCTGGTGGTCATAGACCTGAAAACGGCAGGCTGGCCAGCAGTGCATCCTCCCTACCTGGCTTCCCTCCATTGCTCAGCCATCACCTGCTCACACCACGTCTCCAACATCCCCCTGAAGCTGTGGGAGAGGATTATCAGCGCTGGGAGCAAGCAGAACATTCACTACTCCACTATGGTATGGCAGCTTACAACCATCCACGTGCTCCCGTGGCAGTGGGAACGGCAGCCCCTGGGTGGGCTGCGCTGCTGACTCCGGGGAGGGATGAGTCCCAGCAGACCTTCTCCTGCCTCTTAATGGGGTCAAGGAAGGCTCTCTCCCAGGGCACCACCAGTGCAGTTGCTCACGCTGGGGGATTAAAATGTGATATTTTTTTCAGGCTTTGACAAGCTAGGAGGAAAGTCTTGAGTGTTTCCAGCTGTCAGTGGTAACCAACTCCTTGTTTAGAAGCATGAGGCTTTCGGCACAGCTTCTCGAGGAAATGTGTAGCCTAACTTCTAAAAAGCACAGCTGGTGTCAGAGCAGGAACATCTAATCCAAACAAAAGCTAACAGCATGGACTGTTTCACTGCCACTTGCCCTGGAGTTGGTGCTCTCCTGCTGGCTGCATACTCTCTTCACACTGTCACTGCCTAGGAAGTCACAGTCTTCCCTTCATGTATTTGTAGCCGTGGCCGATTGATGGTGGCACCAACATAGCTCCAGATCCTCCACAGAGGGACTTGCTGCTAACAGGGTACGTACCTGGCTGCTCACAAGCAAGGGGCCCTCTCTGCTCTTCCTTTTCAACTAATTAAGGCTTTCCCAGGGGGTTGAAGTCCACTCATCTTGTAGTAAGAGAGCTACAACTTGAGGAGACAGCTTTGGCTGGTAGCTTTGTGAAGCTCACTGATTATACTGCTTCCGAGGAAACGGATCACCATCTCCAGGGATCACCTTACAAAGTTAACTTCAAAAGACCCCAAACAAATGAAAACAACAAAAAGAAACCCCCAAAACCTTGCCCATGAAGCTGTAGGTTGCCAGGGTTCAGGCCTTTGTAAAGTGTAGTTTAATCTTTTGCTCCTGCTTTTCCCTCCCCTCCCTGTTTTGTCACCCTCCTGTGGGTGATTTGCTGTTCTCCTGTACGAGCTGCGTTTCTGTAACCCTCCCCATGCAGGCATGAAGATGGCACTGTGAGGTTTTGGGATGCATCTGGTGTCTGCCTGCACCTCCTCTATAAGCTGAGCACCGTGAGGGTGTTTCTCACTGATGCTGACCCCAATGACAACATGAACACACTGGGTGAGGACGAGTGGCCTCCGCTTCGCAAGGTGGGCAAGCTCCTGCTTCTGCAAGCTCCCTGAGAACCCAGGGCCTTTGATTCTTGCCCTAGTTAATCCACCTGCAAAGAGCAGCCACTCTGTGTGTTTTCTTGCCTAGGTTGGTACCTTTGACCCTTACAGTGATGATCCAAGACTTGGGATCCAGAAGATCTACCTGTGTAAATACAGCGGATACTTGGCTGTGGCTGGTACAGCAGGACAGGTATGGAAGTCATTGTGCTGGTTTGAGGGCAATTGGAATGTTTTAATAAGAGAAATGAGGTTCTAGGCTGAGAAAGGCAAACATTGGTGATGTCTCCTTCGCTCATATGTTTGCTGACTTATACCAAAGTAAGAGCCCAAAGATAGTTAAGGCAGAGCTGCTCGGGTCTGAGCTCTGGGCTGTTGGTCTCTCCCTGCCTTCCAGCTGGATCTTTGTCCCCCTCCTTTCAGGTACTGGTGATGGAGCTGAACGACGAAGATGCAGAGCATGTTGTGGACCATGCTGAGGCAGATCTCCTGCAGGACCAAGAGGGCTATCGGTGGAAAGGCCACGAGAAACTGAGAACTCGAGATGGACCTGTTCGATTTGAAGCTGGCTTCCAGCCCTTTGTCCTTGTCCAGTGTCAGCCACCAGCTGTGGTCACCTCACTGGCCCTTCACTCTGAGTGGAAGCTTGTGGCCTTTGGTACCAGTCACGGGTTTGGGCTTTTTGACCACCAGCAGAAGCGACTGGTCTTTGTCAAGTAAGTGTCTTCTTTCCAGGAGGTCTGTGGTAATCCTCTGCTAAAGATAGCCTGGAATTGCTAACAAAGCAACTTGTGATAAGTGGTTTCTCAAGAGCAGTCAGGCCAGCGAGAGGCCCTCCTTGGACTCTGTCCTTGAAGCTCCTCAGGAATATTCAAGCACATTCCAACGTTTCTGTGTCCTGTTGGACTCCTGGGTGGGATTTCCACCCAGCAGAAAAGTGACCAGGTGCCTCCTGTCGTTGTCTTTCAGGTGCACCCTGCATCCCAGTGACCAGTTGGCCTTGGAAGGGCCCCTGTCCCGGGTCAAGTCCTTGAAGAAGTCTCTGCGGCAGTCGTTCAGGCGGATCAGGAGGAGCAGAGTCTCCAGTAGGAAACGGCGAGGAGCTGGCGGCAACACCTCAGAGGTGAGTGGGCCACTTCCTTTGCTAGATCACATCTCTGGGCAGCCTGGAGCCTGCACAGACCTCATTAGACTGTCATGAGCATGAGGTGGTCCTGCTGTGCAGTTGGTAAAAGGGCAAAAAAGGCCATTTGTGGTGTGCTGAAGGGTGGGAGCAGACGTCCTGCGCGTAGCTCATAGAATCAGAATCAGTCAAGGTTGGAAAGGACCACAAGCACCATCTAGTTCCTACTCCCTTGCCGTGGGCAGGGACACCTCACACTAGATCAGGCTGGCCAGAGCCTCATCCAGTCTAGCCTTAAACACCACCAGGGACGTGGCTCCAACCACACCTCCCTGAGCAACCCATGGAGGTCTCAGCACTCTCGAATGGGTTGCCCAGGGGAGGTGGTTGGGTGAATGCTTGGTGGTGCTCGCTGGGGTGATGCTGCTTTCCCTCCCTGGTGCTGCCATGCTTATTCTCCGTGTCTGTCTCGTTATGTCTTTGCCTGGCTGACAAAATGCCTCCTCCCTTTTGAAGGTGCAAGAAGCAAATGCCAAATTTGACCAGGATGCGTTGCAGGAGATGGAACTGGCTCCAGTGCAGCGGAAGATCGAAGCTCGCTCTGCAGAGGACTCCTTCACTGGCTTCGTGCGGACCTTGTACTTTGCTGATACCTTCTTGAGAGACAGTGAGTAGAAAAAGCCTCTCTCCTTTCTTCCAGATGGGTTTTACCTCCTCCTGCCAAGGAACATCAGAACTGACTGCCAGGAAAATTGGGCACTTCCTCTGTCCTACTTTGTGCCGTGCTGAAAAACTAATATAGAACAGGAGCATATGTTGGCATGCAGAGCTGTGGGTCAGCCATTCTGCCTGCTGCATAGGCAAAGGCAAGGAGCAGCTCATCTTTGGGTGCAGCCTTTATGGAAGGTTCTCAGATGCGCTGAAATTTCAGCTGAGTGTTTAGTGTAATGACGAGAATCTCATCATAAAATGGAGTGAGGATGTGTGTAGCTTGTGGCAAGCAATTACCAAAGGCTCTCCCAGGTGGTGCCTTGCTCACGAAGCTCCTTCTTGCTGCAGGCTCTCGCCACTGCCCGTCCCTCTGGGCAGGCACCAACGGTGGGACAGTCTATGCCTTCTGTTTGCGTGTGCCCCCAGCAGAGAGGAGGATGGATGAACCTGTCAGGGCAGAGCAGGGTGAGTATGTCTTAGGAAAGAAAGCTCCTGGAGGAGCTGAGTATTGCTCACACAGCCAAGAGGTATGCAGAGAAAAGTGAGGCTCAGTTACTGCTGTTGATCAGGGGGAGTGGAGTAGTGTCTGAGCTGAGGGATGCTCCCTGCAGCAGCTGGAGTCAGGGAGCCCCAGCACTGCCCAACCTGCCTCAGCTCCTGCTGACTGCAGCAATGTAAATTTGTGTCATCTGTCACAGAAGGTTACCATGAGCTTTCTTCTGACAGCTGGGCCTGCTCTCTGCAGATAACAGTGATTACTCTTTACCAGGAACCAGTTCAGTCCACCTACCCTTTAACTAGTGAACCTTTTCTGACAGGGTTTCTATAACTACATTGTAGAAGTCTCCAGCTCTGAGGGGATGTGAGTGAAGTTCTAATGCAGTGTCCCTGGGTGGACTCCTGGTTGATTTTCCTCTTTGTTTTCCTCAAACCAACACATTATCTTACTTGTCTAGCCAAAGAGATCCAGCTGATGCACAGAGCCCCTGTCGTGGGTATTCTTGTCTTGGATGGACGCAGCACTCCTCTCCCAGAGCCTCTAGAAGTAGCACATGACCTTTCTAAGAGTCCTGATATGCAAGGCAGCCATCAGCTGTTGGTGGTATCTGAGGAGCAGTTTAAGGTAAGTATCACCTAAGAGGTGCATATGGACTGTGCATAAAATCTGCTGAAGCACTCTTGGGAGTGCTCATTCTTCTGTCCCTGAATAACACCCCTGGGACAGCCTTGCTGTCTGCTGCACTCCATAAATCAGAAGTGAGCTGACAAACTGAGCATTGCATTCCTGTGTGATGTTATACTCTTTGGACAAGGCTGCTTCTGCTTTGGGGGAAGACCTTTTGCCGTGGTTAGTGCAGAAGCAGAAATGGGTAGGCAGCTGTGTAGAGCAAATAAAAAGCTGCTTGGCTTGCACACTAACTGCTCAGCATGGAAGAGAAGACTTGAAGTAGCTTGCAGCAGGCTGGCCTTGGCTCCTTAAGGCAGAAGAGCACATGGTTGATGTGCACATGGAGGGGTTTTGAAAGGAGTAGGGGGGCAAGGCAGTTTGCAGCCTGAAGTGGATGTCAGAACAGAAATGGTTTCTAAGTCTGGGTGGTTACTCCTTGTGCCATGAGCAGGGAGGCAGTGACTGGTGTGACACCTGTGTGTAGTCAGAGTGAACGAAGGCCTTGTTTAAGGGAGCAGCAGCTGGCCTGGGGTGTGGCTGTGCTGCTGGAGGGAGACTCAGGCTCCTGTTTCTCTTGACAGGTATTCACATTACCCAAGGTCAGCTCCAAGCTGAAGCTCAAGCTGACTGCCCTGGAAGGCTGTAGGGTACGAAAGGTGACAGTTGCAAACTTTGGCAGCTGCAAGACTGATGATTACAGTGAAAACGACCTGGCTGTCCTGACCAACCTGGGAGACATTCAGATCATCTCCCTGCCCTTCCTCAAGTTACAGATCCGCTACCCCTGCATCCGCAAAGAGGATGTGAGCGGCATCGCCTCCTGCGTCTTCACCAAGTACGGCCAAGGTAAGCTCTGCTTCTCCTGCCTCACCTGCCTCTGCTATCTGCTTGAGAGACTCAAAAAGGCATTAGCTTGGAGTTAGGGCTGTCTGCATGTGTGAATCTATGAGCTGGGGTTGTTCAGTCTAGACAAGAGCAGGCTGAAGGGAGACCTTTCTGCTGTCTACAGCTCCCTTCAGGAGCAAGGAGTGGGCAGCCTCTTCTTGATGACAAGTGACAGGACCAGAGGAAATGGTTGCAGGCTGCACCAGGGGAGCTTTAGTCTGGATATTAGGAAATATCTCTTCACTGAAATGGTTCTGAAACATTGGAATGGTCTGTGTAGAGCAGTGGTGGAGTCACCATCCTTGGGGGCATCCAAGCAGTGTGGACCTGCTGCTTAGGGACATGGTTTAGTGTTGACCCTTCAGTGCTGGGTTGAGGGTTGGACTTGGATGATCTTTGAGGTCTCTTCCACCCAGATATATTCTGTGATT
The DNA here is from genome assembly GCA_013396835.1 of Psilopogon haemacephalus. Taxonomy (NCBI): domain Eukaryota; kingdom Metazoa; phylum Chordata; class Aves; order Piciformes; family Megalaimidae; genus Psilopogon; species Psilopogon haemacephalus. Next base: position 13,426 of record VWZI01019780.1, read on the forward strand.
CTCTAATAGTATACGAATATGTCTCTGGGCAGTGCCAGGTGCCAAAGGCATGGACCTGTGAATTGACAGAAGCAGAAGTGAGCTTACTCCATTACTGTTAATGGATACTCTGGATTTCAGCCTACAGGCTGGGTGTGCCCCGTAGGTAGATTCCATCTGCCCACCCTCCTTTTTCCTAGAATCAGGAGAATGGCTCTTCTGAGCAGCAGACACTGGGGAAATGGCTGCATTGTGCCTGCTCTGCATGCCTGTGGCTCAACATTCAAATTGCCAAGCTGGGATCCAACATCCTGTGGCTGCTGATGGTGCTTTGCACTTCAGCTCTTGCATCCTTCTGTGATGCTTTTCCTAAGTGCCAGCAGAGGACAATACAATTAACTCTCAGCACTATCTTAAATTGCCCAGTCTCAGGCTAACCAGTCATTGGGAAACTGAAGTAATAGCTCCTTCAGTGATACCTTCTTACATAGTGCAAACCCTTTCTGCCAGACATAGGGGATGCTTAGATCAGCAATCTCCGAGGTCCCTTCCAACCTAAGCCATTCTGTGATCCTAAGAGCTTAGATCTCTTCTAGTTCTGGAACTGTAATCTTGAACTTGAGAATCACTTAACCAATTCCCTGTAGGTTTCTACCTGATCTCACCATCAGAGTTTGAGAGGTTTTCCCTTTCAACCAAATGGTTGGTGGAGCCCAGGTGCATCGTGGACGTGCCAGAAGTGACAAGCAACAACCATGTGCACAACAAGCCTGGCGTGGAGAATGCTGCAAGAAAATCCAGGTAAAGCCTGTAAAACTCTTACCCACTGTCAGTGACTGAGCAGTGAGACCTGCTGGAAGCCCTGTGAGGAGAGGCTGAGAGAAATGGCTTTGGTCAGCCTTGAAAAGAGAGGGCTTAGGGGAGACCTTATTGCACTGTGGCTACCAGGAGGATGGAGAGACTCCAAGACATGGAAAAGACAAGAGGTGATGGGTCCAAGTTACTCTTGGGGAGAGTCCCATTGGACTCCAGAAGGAAATATTTGAGTATGAGAGCAGTTAGAGGTTGGAGTCATCTGCCAAAGGAAGCTATGGATTTCCCTACATAGGACACTGCAGGCTCATGTTGAGCTTTGCACCAACCCAGACCCCCAGGTCCTGTTCCTCAGGGCTGCTCTCAGCCATTCCCCACCCAGCCTGGAGTTGTGTTTGGGACTGTGCCCAGCCAGGTGCAGGACCTTGGACCCTTCCAACCTGCTGTTCTGTGGTTTTTGTGGTCTGCTCAACTGTTTCCAACAACATTTCTGTATTCTAAAAAAAAAAAAAAAAAAGAAAAGAGGCTGAGGTTTGTTAACAACATTTCCAGATGGTTTTGCATCACCTTCTCCCTGATGGCTTTCCTACCTGCAGTACAGCTGGTGGGACAAAGTAGCCAAGTGCTGGAATTAGTATCCCTAAGCTTGAGTCCTAAACTGCAAGCTCTGGCTTGCTTTGCTTGTTCCCTAATGATGTGTCTGACTGACACTTGACTCTTGCATACTTCAGGGGCTGGGTGTTACTGAGGTGGCCAAACTTCTGCTCTGTGAAGGGAAATGCAGTGTGCTTCCTCCCCACTTGGAATGTCAGCAAGAACCCAGCAGATCTGACAGTCACAGAGATCCTTTGGCAATTTTATTCCAGAGTTTAGAGATGCTCTGTGGTGCCTGCAGCTCTCTGTGCTGAAGCCCTTCCTCCATTCTCGCTCAACAAACCATTTTGTTTGCATTCAGTGGAGCTTCTTGGAGCTGCCAAGAGTACCCACGAATTCTCTGCTCCCCTCTGCCTCACAGTCACTCATTGTTTTCTGCCTCCTTTCCTAGGGCACCAGGAAGGAATTCAGGTGACTATAGAGAGGATGGTAAGCAAAAAGTAACTGTGCTAAACGTAGCATGGTGGGGTGCAAGCCTGAAACGTCTTTCTTCATGCCACAGTTGGTGTTTTCTACCTAAAAATGGGGAGAGTATGGAGGGACACAAGGAAAACTGTCTGGACATAGTAGTTGCTAGCTTTAAAGTAAGTTGCATGTGGCAAGCAAGGACAGAAGATAGTTCCTGCTGGAAGGAAGAGGCTGTGGCAAGATAAGGTCTGAAATTACAGATGAGATCTTCTGTTAGCCAAAGTGGTGTTGCTGGAAGATGCAGTGCTGGGGGTTAGAGGCTTTAAGGAGTCAGAATGTGAAGCATTCAGAATGAAAAAGCACTTAAGAAGGGAGGAAAAAAAAAAAGAAGAATGCAGTTCTAATGCGTGTTGTCGAAGCTGTACATGCTGCATGAAGAGGGGAAAATGTTGTTAGGTAAAAAGCTTTTTTCCTTCTCTTTTAATTTTTTTTTTGTAGAAAGGAAGGCTGGGAGGCTGATGGAGCATGCCTTGCTCAACGATGAAAGTGAGTGAGATGAGTCCTTGCTACGGGCAGGGCAGGTGCCTTTCTGGGAGGGAAAGGAAGAAAGCTGTTGGGAATTTTGTGGGCTCCTCCGCTCATTTCTGAGGGATCTGCAGTTCCACAAAGCTGGCAGAAGTGCTGGGTGCTCCTGAAGCAGTGCAAGGCTTGGCCAGATAGCCAGGCCCTGGGGCAGGGGTTGTTCCCCAGAGCTGCATTTGCTTCCCAACAGGACTGGTGTAAAATGACAGCTGGCACAGACTGCTCCTCTGGGGCTCTGGCACTCTGGGAATGACAACATTCCCTCTGGCAAGTGCCTGCTCAGTGAAGAGCTGCTGGTGCTGCTGCAGGGCCAGTGGCAGTAGAAGACCTGACCTGGGTGGTGTGGGAGGCAGGTCTTAAAAGCTGTTAGGAGAGGGGAAGGGGTGTTGGAATGTGGCTGGGCTGCTGCCTGAAAGCAGATCTCCCCTGCTCTGGCTCACTGCTTTAACCCTCTGCATTCCAGAAGTCCTGAAGGAGATCCAGAGTACTCTGGAGGGGGGCAGAGGGTGAGTATCAACCAGCTCCTGTTCCTGATGGGTGGGGCTGGCAAGGGAGGGCACTGCCAGTGGAGAGCAGGGGGATGCCCAGCACGGTGCCAGGGGTCCCTGCGCTGGAAACTGGTCACGGCTGTCTGCCAGCAGCTACCAGAGGGCAGTAGCAAGGCAGAGGCAGCTTCTCTGTCACCTCTTGTCCCTTGATGATTTTTTATGAATAATGCTTTGTCTCTTTCTCTCCGAAAAGCAGGAGAGATCACATTCCCACAGCCCAAAGGAACAGGAGCCTGAGTATTCGCATACAGGTTTCTATTTGTGTCATGACCTGCTATCTAAGGGCAGGCCACACGGGCTCAGTTGGTCGAGGATGGGACTCTGGAGTTTTAATCCTGGCTTGCCACTGTCACTTGGACACGTTCAGTATCTCTGCTCCCATTCTGTCTGTACAGTAGAGCTAAGCTGCCACCGTGGGTGCGGGGCTTTACCTTGTCCTCCTAAGGATACTGATGTTCAGGTGACAGGGGCTGTGGAAGTGTAGGCAAAGGACTACTGTTTGCCACGGATGCAGGAAGCTTGGTGGGACTGGTAACTGCTGGTGTGTAAGGACAGGTGACTGCCTGACCTGCTCTGCTCTCTGCACTTCCTCTGGACACTACCTAATCCTGGTCTTCTGTCAGCAGCTGGGAGTGGATGGGATGGTACTGCAGGGCAGTAATGAGGCCTTTCTTCTGTCATTGCAGGAGCTATGCAGAAAGAAATTCAGCAAGAAATCCGTTAGGACATGGACTAAGTAATGGAGGAGGTAGGTGAGGCTGAAGCCAGAGGAAGCTGAAAGCAGAATGACGTTTGGGGATAAAGTTCAGCTTATTTAAATCACAGAATCACCCTGGCTGGAAAAGACCTCCGAGATGATCACCTCCAACCATTACCTAATTTTACCAGGGCCACTACTGCACTGGGTTGGAAATGGTTGGGCGTGATCATCTCGGAGGTCTTTTCCATACCTAGCATGATCATTAAGGTCCCCTCCAACCCAAACCATTCATACTGGGTAATGGTTGGACTTGATCATCTTAGAGGTATTTTCCATACCTAAGATGATTGTTTAGGTCCCTACCCAGTATGGAATGGTTTTGGTTGGCAATGGTTGGACTTGATCATCTTAGAGGACCTTTCCATACTGAAGATGATTGTTTAGGTCCCTACCCAATATGGACTGGTTTGTGCTGGCAATGGTTGGACTTGGTCATCTTAGAGGTCCTTTCCATGCCTAAAATGATTGTTGAGGTCCCTACCCAGTATGGACTGGTTTGGGCTGGCAACAGTTGGACTTGGTCATCTTAGAGGTAGTTTCCATACTGAAGGTGATTGTTGAGGTCCCTATCCAGTATGGACTGGTTTGGGTTGGCAATGGTTGGACTTGTTCATCTTAGAGGTCCTTTCCATACCTGCTCATCAGCTCCGGTTAGCTTTCAGCTTCTCTTTTCTAACGTGGCCTTTGCCTTCTTTTGTGCCAAAGCAGAGTGAGCAGAACTCACCGCGGCCCTTCCGGCATGGGATCAAGTGCCATAACACTACTGACCGGGGCAAGCCGTCCCTGGGGAGAGAGGCAGCACTGCCGCCTGCAGCAGCGCAGGCTCCTGAGCCGCTCCTCGCAGGCGTCCGCCTGCCTCCGCCTCCCCTCTTAGTGCCTCGTTAGAGACCTCTCCTCCGGGAGCCTGCCCCGCGGCTGGGGGCGCAGCGGCTCCGCCGGCAGCGGCTCCGCCGAATGCCTCCTGACTGCTCCTCACCTTGGAACGATGTTTGCACATTTCTTTTCTACTGGGGCTGGGTTTTAAATTATGAAAAGTTATTAGCTGCCTGGGTGCAGGCTTTTAATAAACGCACACTGTTACCTCCAACTGCTTAAAAAAATTATTATTATTGTTATTATTGTAATTTTTTTTTTTGGGGGGGGTTTGTTTTTATTTGGTATATAAATTTTTTTTAATTT
>VWZI01019780.1:18463-88429 GCA_013396835.1 Psilopogon haemacephalus
CCCCCAAAAAAAAAAATCCTTTCAAAACTAATTGAAATTGATTTGTGTTTCAACACTAAAATGCTCTCTTTTTTTTTGGAAATAAATTCCCTTTTGTGATCCTGGTCTGCTCTCATATCTGTTCTTTCACACTGGCAACAGGCTCATGCCCACTTAGCCCTTGAAGAAGGTGGAGCTGTCCCTCTCTGAGGGATGATTGGGGGACTTGAGCATCTCCCCTATGAAGAGAGACTGAGGAACCTGAGCCTGTTGAGTATGGAGAGGAGAAGGCTGAGAGGAGATCTCTTCAATGGGTATAAATACCTGAGGGGTGGGTGTCAAATGGATGAGGCCAAACTCTTTCCAGTGGTCTGCAGCAGTTACAAACTGGAACACAGAAGGTTTCACCTCAACATGAGGAGAAACTTCTTTACGGTGAGGGTGCCAGAGCCCTGGAGTAGGCTGCCCAGAGAGGTTGTGGAGTCTCCTCTGGAGGCTTTCAAACCCCTCCTGGATGCATTGCTGTGCTAACTACCCCTGCTTTGGCAGGGGGATTGGACTCATGCTCTCTGGAGGTCCCTTCCAGCCTCTAAGGTTCTGTGATTCTGAGCTGGAGAGGCCAAGGATGCTCCTGGACATTAAGTGGCCTGAGTAAGCTAAGTGGTGGTTTGGAGAACAGGGACAGGCTCTGCTCACTGCTCCCTGGGACAGAACAAGGAGCAGTGGATGGAAGCTGCAGCACAGGAGGTTGCAGCTCGACACAAGAGGCAACTTCTTGCCTGTGTGGGTCCCAGAGCAGTGGCACAGGCTGCCCAGAGAGGTTATGGAGTCTCCTTCTGTGGAGCCTTTGCAGGCCTGTGTGGATGTGTTGCTGAGTGCCCTGAGCTAGGCTGTCTGGTCCTGCTGTGGCAGGGGGGTTGGACTGGATGAGCTCTTTGGGTCCCTTCCAACTCCTGACATCCTGTGAGCCTGTGGAGAAGCTCCTGCTCAGGAGAGGCAGAAGCCATTTATAGCTTCTCCTCATTTTCATCTGCATAACCTGAAAAAAAAAATCCCAGAGGTCCACTGAAAGGTTTGGGCAAGTGGCAAAAATGCTGCCACAGCTTGCACGCCTCAAAGAGAATTTGGATTTCAAAGCAAACCCAACTTGATCCAGGCTTCCTGTTATGTCCCTGGAAGCAGAAAGCAGACTGTTAATGGGGCTGAGGAGTTTAGGATGTGTGCTGATACAAGGCAGATATTTCCTAGCAGTGCTCTGAAACCTGCAGCTGAGGGATTGGCTGCAGTCAGCTGCTTGACTCAACTGTTGTGAGCAGAGGCATTGAGAATCCTTTCAGAGCTGCCATGCCTAAAGCACAGCAGAAACAGCAAAGGGCCAAAGCAGGAGAAGGACTGGGACTTGTGTGTGGTGCTTTCATTTTTATTCTGAGCTGAGCAGGGGAGGTTGGAGAAGCTTGTGACAGAACCAGGGTGGAATTTTGCTCTGTCAGAGAACCACTAGCAAGTGAAGTCAGTGATGGGATGAGACAGCCATGAAGGATGGAGTCTTCAATGAATGCCTCTAAGTAGCCTTTTTGAATGTAATGGGGGGAAAAAAAATCCCTTTCAGGGGCTGCCTTCTGAGCCATGCTGTTACCCTTAGGCTGCCCATCAGCTGGCAGTACTAATAACAGCCTGATTCTGATCAGAGGATTCAGCTGCTGCCAAGCTCCTGGAGTTTTGTGCCTACCTCTGCTTCTCTCTTCAACTCCCCTTCTCTCCCTGAGAGAAGTTTGCTGTATCCAGGAGCCAGTTCTCACTGCTTGGAAGCACTCTGGGGGCTCATTGGCCCTCGTTAATGTTATTGCCAGTCAGGCTTTGGCAGGGCTCTCCCCTCCTGCTTTATGCAGCCTCCTTGGGGTCTGGCACTCTCAAGTGCCCCTTTGCTGCAGGAGCTGAGCTGCTGTGAACTGCCAGCACTCGAAAAAATCCTTTCTTACAGCCATGCTGGCAGCATGGGCCCTAACCCTTGCAGATCTTTTTATTTTTTCTCTTGCAGAGAAGGGGGAGAGTCTTGGATCACAACAAAAGAACAGCCTCAATTTTCCACATCTGAATGCACATATTGGGTACCAAGCATGGGATGCTGCTTTATGGTGGCCTGAGATTTGGGTCAGATGCTTTCTTGTAACGTGAGCTCTTTTATAGGGTTGTGTATTTGGTGCCAAAATTCTGTAGTCCTAGAAAGGTTTGGCCTGCAGCTCTTTTTTTTTTTTCTGCAGTATCAGCTGTACCAAGTCTAGGGCTGTCATTTTGGCTGACCTCTGAGCAGGGGCCATGGGGTGCAGGCTGCCTGTGTAAGAGGATCCCCCAGCCCCGTGGGCTGGCAGACAACTGGCAACAAAATGCTCCTGAAATATTCACGGGGGCTGTTTTGGAACCTGTGTCCCTTAATTGCTTTGGTTTCTTCTTGCAGTCATGAATACTTCATCTGGCTTCCTCAGGGCATTGTTGGAGAAGACCTCGGAGACCTCCTGGCTCATCTTAAAATAGTTGGGAGAGCAGTTTGAAGCAGTGAGAGAGCAGGATCCTCTCTCCTCACTCATTTGGGGTAAGAGGCTGCAGGTGGAAGGTTTCCTCTCGGTGTGAGGTATGGAAGGAGCAGGAGATGTTTTATATTCCTGTAATGAGGAGGGAAACAAAGCAAAAAGAGGAAGACCTTTCTGAACCAGCCTTAGGGCTCGCAGGGTCCTGCCTGGGCTGTCAGTTCTGCTTTGCTGGGGAATGAAACCAAGAGCAGAGACTTGGGCAGATTGAGAGCTGGGCACAGGGGAACCAAATGAGCTTCAACAAGGACAAGTGTAGAGTCCTGGGGAGGAATAAAACTGCAGCAGTGCAGGTTAGGAGGGGACTGCTGGGGAGCAGCCTTCTGGAGAGGGACCTGGGGGTGCTGGTGCTGCTCACTGGCACCATCTGAGACCAGCAGTGGGCTGGGGTACACTGAGCCCTTGAAGAGGCTCCAGCTAATCATGACACAGAGCTTGCTAGAGCCACTTCCTCCCCAGGGACTGTGAGGAGCTGAGGTTCTCTGAGAAGTTCTTCCTCCCTGCTGTACTCACATCAGCATTTCAGAGCTTAAAGCCCCAGGGCTTGTTTGCAAGACTGGGTAAGGAATTCACAATCCAGGTGACAGCAATCATTTACAGAGGAGATCTCTTTTCTCTGCAGAGAGGCCTGCAGGGTTATCGATAAGCAATAAGTAAAAGAACCTGATGAAATAGTTGACTAAGGAAATAGTTAACTAACCGAATGAAACAGTCAACTAAGCTGTAACCAACTGTTCTTTGCAGCCTTATGAACTAAGAGAAGTGGATGTTGGATGCTGGGAAGAAGTTCTTCACCATGAGGGTGGTGAGACCCTGGAACAGGTTGCTCAGGGAGGTGGTGGAAGCCTCATCCCCGGAGGTCTCTAAGACCAGGCTGGATGTGGCTCTGAGCAACCTGCTCTAGTGTGAGGTGTCCCTGCCCGTGGCAGGGGGGGGTTGGAATTGGGTGATCCTTGAGTTCCCTTCCAGCCCTGACAATTCTCTGACCACCCAGTGATAGAAAGCTACCACAGAAACATCCAGGTTGGAAAAGACCCTCAGGATCACCAAGTCCAAGTGTGTTTAGGTTGCCCAGCTCACTTTTTATCTGCTTTTTAGGGGAAGAGCCCTCAAGGTACAGAACATAATAGCCAAGGGCCTCTTGGAAGGAGATAGGAAAGAGGCTGCACCCAAACTAGAGCTGCTAACTTCTACCATCTTATCTTAACTCATCACATTTTAAGTTAGGGTCACTTGTTCTGGTTGCTGGTCACACCTGAGTTTTTGTTTAATCTCCAGCTCCTCTGGAAAGCCTCTCTGGCAGGGGGCTGGGTTGTCTTAAAGAACCAGGGGCTCCCTCAGAGTAGTTGAATCCTGCCCTAACAACCTGCTGAGTGCAGAGGGAGGCTGCAGGAGCAGGCTGCACTGTGCGCTTGTGTTTGCTCTGTCATCTGCCTCCTTGAGAGAAACCTCAGGAGGGGAAAATCATCACTGACTTAGCAACATTGCATGGACATAATCACCTGCTGCTGTGAGTAACCTTAACCTGCCTGCAAAGGCTTTGTTTAAAGCAGAGTGTGGCTTTATGTGAAAATCCAAGCTGAGAGGAGATTTAGTCACTGTGCTTGATCTGGGCTGAGGTTTAGGCATAATGAGGACAAAAACGGTGCTACTTTTGCTGCCTTTTCAATGCTGAGCTGGAAACTACTTTGCTGTTGTCAGCAGAGAGCTTGGGATTGGCAAGGGGAAGAGAGCAGAGGCTGAGCTCTCCGTGCTTGGCTCCTGCCATAGAACTCCAGGGATGCAGAAGAAAGAGGTCTGTGATTTAAGCCTTTTCACTAGCCTAAGCTCTTCTTTAGATAATATTCACTGTGCCTTGTCTGGTAGCCCCTGGTTTCATAGCAAAGACCTTTTGGGACTGGAAGTGACCTCTTCTCTGTAGTCTTTCTTTGGAGATGTGCCTGAGCCTGACCTTTGGCTGGGTGAAATCCCACCTCTCCTCTTACCCAGACCTCTGCCAACCAGCAGGTGACAGTGCTGGTTGAAAAGTTCAAAGGCACCATGAGAAAGCTTGAATTATTGATGCCACTTTCCTTCCCCATGCCTGTAATCATCTGCTGCTTGGGCACAGCCCAGCCAGCACTGATGTCAGCCTGCGCAGCTGGGCAGACCTGCAGGGCTCTGAACAAACTCTGGGGCTGCCTGGAGGTGAGGCACAGGAGAGGGAATTTGTTGCCATATCCATGAACGTGACCTGTGGTGTGTGGTGCTGAGAAGCTGACTGGAACTGGGGTGGACAGCATAGGTATGTTGAAGAAGTGACTGTGCAGAGTGCTAAAGAAGGAGCTGGAGCAGTTTGCAGAGGTGAATGGAGGCATAACCTGTTGGGAATGAAGTTCCAAGCATCTCCCTGTAAGATCAGTGATTCTACCTTCTCCTCTCTATGAGCTGGGAGGAGCCAATGTGTTTAGGCAAGATGAGGCTCACCTCACTGCTGGCTTTTAAATAGCCAGCATGGGCTGTCTGCTCTGCTTTTGGCCTCTAGATCCATGCTGTGATTCTTAACAGCACTGAGGTGCTCCTTTCTCTGACATGAAGAATTATTTCTGCTGAAAAAAGAAAAGCTAAATTTTCTTTTTCCTCTAGTCACTTAGATGAAGTTGGCGTAGTGAGAGGAGCTGAAAATGACTTAGATGAAGTTGGCGCAGCCAGGGGAGCTGAAAAGCTGCTGCTGAGGATCTCTCACCTGCTGCAGTGTGTCCTGGAGGCAGATGGTCCAGGGCAGTTAATCAAGGCAGGGCTGATGTCAGAGGAGTTGTTTATGTAAGCAGTGAATCATCTCACCACTGCCAGCTATGACAGGGCTGTTACAAAACAACCTGCTCTCAGAAGGAGCTGCGAGCTCTGGGCTTGCTCCTCCTAACCTGGATTCAGTCAGTCTGGGTTCTGGAGGTCTGGGAGTGAGTCAAACCAAAGTCCTGTGCCTGAGCTCCATATGAATCTGGGCAGCACTCCTGATCTCCCTCCTCATCCAAGATCAGGCATTGCAGTGGTTTTGCTTAGCAGAAGGCTTTAGCTGTCCAGCAGAGGCACAGAAAAGCAGACTTTTAAGTGTCTTTGTTTTTTCCCCCCCTTTCCCTCTTTTCTGCTGCATTTGGCATTGTAGAGGAGCAGTATCAACTTTAAGCCCCTAGGAGGATAGAATATTCACAACTATTCTGTACTGAGGATTTAGAGACTAATTCAGCTGCCATTAATCTCAGTAACAAAACTCTTGTTGCAGGATTTAGAGATCTAGGACACGATTATTGGTATATTAAGGAGGGGAGGGGGGGAAGTAGCTGAAATAAGGTGACCAGACACCTACGTGTTGTAGAGAGTACTCTTTAAAGGGTGGGGTAAAAGAAAAGGATTTGAGCATAAGAGATGAATTCTGCTGTGCAGTGTACATGCCCAAGGTGTTTTGGACAGTGACAAAAAAAAACAGAGCAAAAAAGCAAATTCAGAGGGACCACTAAAGACTGAGTGTTGAGAAGCCCTTAAAGGTACATAATAGTGCTTCAAGGCACCATTTTGGGGCTTTTTTCTTTTGCTCAGGTGATCTCTAAGGTAATTACAAATGCACCTAACAGGAGGCTTTTTACCTTTGTCCCCTGGCAAGATGTTGCAGACTGTTTGGCTTCCTCGCTGTTAAGTTTGGGTTGTTTTTCCTCTTCTTCTGTTCACCTTCAATTTTTTTTTTTTTTTTCCCCTTTCTCTGGTTCATTGTTTCCTCTCAATTATGCCCTTACTGTTTTCTGGTTTGGACCTTTGCCTTAAAGTGTTTAGTGAGTGAGGAATCAAAAGCAGGCTCTGCCATTAGCACTTCATCCAGACAGAAGGGCAGAAGTGGAGTCTGGAGCCCAAGTGGTATTTTGGTCTGTCTGAAGCAGCAAGAGGTTGACTCGTAAAATAAAAGCTCTTTATAAGTGGAAAGGAGAGTAGTGGTCTTTTCCTACGGGCTGGAAGGTCAGGACTAATCCTTTGGGCACTTTTATATCCTTTCTTTCCTGCCTGCGATTAGAGGAAAAGTGAAGAGATAAGGAGTGCTGGTTAACAGCACACTGAGCACTTCCCAGGCTGACAGCTAATAACAATGCACTGCCCAGGAGCTCTGTGGAGATCACAGAACCAGAGAATTGTCAGGGCTGGAAGGGACCTCGAGGATCATCCAGTTCCAACCCCCCTGCTATGGGCAGAGACGCCTCACACTAGATCAAATTGCTCAGAGCCACATCCACCGGGGATGAGGCTTCCACCACCTCCCTGAGCAACCTGTTCCGGGATCTCAGCACCCTCAAGGTGAAGATCTTCCTGCAGAGAGAGACTCTTCCTCCTGCAGAGAGAGACTCTTCCTCCTGCAGAGAGAGACTCTTCCTCCTGCAGAGAGAGACTCTTCCTCCTGCAGAGAGAGACTCTTCCTCCTGCAGAGCGTGGAGATGCTGTGATGTGATGGAGATCTGTTTGCTTTTGCCTTCTTGCCCAGCCGGATCCTGGAAGGCATGGAAATGCCTCACACTCCTGGAACATGCCATTCCAAACCAGCCCCATCATGCTAAAAGAAAAGCTGGAGTCAGGAAATTTCACAGGCAAGGACCAGATCCGTGTTAGCAACTTCCTTTGGTGCACAGACACTTGCCAAGGTCTATGCAGTGTGCTTTTGCAGGACAGTTGTGGGAGCAGCACAAACCCTGAGGCAGAATCAGCTACTATGGTATGAAAATCCTCTTGCTGTAGGCAACCAATGCTCACTACCCTTAAAAACAAATAAAGAAGGCTTCTGTCAGTGTCTCCTGCCTTCAGAGGCAGTTCTGAAATGCAGACCTATGCTACAAAGTTAAGTTAGTTTCAGCTGCTTTTTCCTGTAGAGATTTATCAGTTTACACCACTGGGTTGTTTTCCCACTCTGTTACGTTTCTCTTCTCTTTGTCTCCCATTCCTCATTGTTTCTCTTCTTTAATTTATCTCCTCTCCGGTAAGGTTTCAGGAGAGATGTTCAGGGATAGGTGTTATTTTTTGGGGGAGCAGGTTGAATTTTGGGTGTGATCTGTTCATTAACATCCTTCCCTTGCACTGCCTAAAATGTAAAACCTTATTCCCTGGAACATCAGAAGCTGTTTAATTGTAATTGCAACACAGATTTCAATTTGCTTGTTGGCTTCTGAAGGGAGGAGTCCCCACATAGAAAGGGAGGAATAACAAACACCAAAATTGGAGCTTGTGTTTGTGCATCCTTTCTGCTACTCAGCTTGGGCAGCTTCTAGAACTGCAGCATCAATTCAGCTCTTACAGTCTGAGTTAAAATCCTGTTTGTTTGCTTTGGTTAGCAGTCAGCTGGGATCTTTTCAGCTCTACTCAGCTGTACAGCACCTACTCAGCACTGTGGATTTTCAACCTGCAAGCCTCCAGAGAGGTTGTGAAGCACCAAAAGCACTAAACTTTGATCCCATTCTGTGCTCCACAACCTCCCTGGGCAACCTGTGCCAGTGCTTCACTGCCCTCACTGCAGGGAACTTCCTCCTAAAATCCAGTTTCAATCTCCCCGCTGCCAGTTTAAACCCATTCCTCTCTGCCTGGCATTACCAGACCTTGTCAACAGTCCCTCTCCAGCCTTCCTGTAGCCCCTTTCAGGTACTGGAAGGCCACTCCAAGGTCTCCTGGAAGCCTTCTCTTCTCCAGGCTGCAGAGCCCCAGCTCTCATAGCCTGTCCTTATAGCATAAGAACATAAGAATGGCTGAAGTGGTGCATGCCAAGGAGCCATCTAACACAATATTGTGCCTCCAGTGAGGCAGGAGCAAGAACATCTAATGCTTTCCTCTAGCACTCTGTTAGCCCTTACTCATCTGCAGCAGCTCAGCAGCTTTTCTGTGACTCCTGGTTTTCCAGTTTCCCCTTGGACTCATGCAAACTTCATGTCTCTGCAGCAGTCCCTGGCAAGCGTTCTACAGGTCTAACCAGTTCTGTGAAAAACTCCTTTTTTGTTTTGAGCTTGCCTCCTGGTTTTTTGTTTTGTTTTTTGTTTTGTTTGGGTTTTTTTTAACCATTGCCAAGCACTGAGCTGATATTTTCCTGGAACCATCTATCATAACCCCAAGGTCTCAATGCTACGCAGCAATGGTTAAGTGGGAGCCTGGCAGTGTCTGTGTGGAGCTGGGATTCCTCTGCCCTGCAAGCATCACTTTAGATTTATCCACAGTGCCTCTGCCTTGCTCACTCACTCACTCAGTGTGCTAAGGTCTGTCTGCGCTTGTTCATGGTTTGCCTTCATCCTTGCTGCCTTGGAACTCTGTCACGTTGCTGTTCAGCCTCTTTTTTTAGGTCACTTAGCAAACCTGGAGTTACACTCATAGGACAGAGCACAGGTACTTGATGGAACTCTAGTGCCCCATCCCAGAAAAGCCTGGCTGGGGCACTTAGTGCCATGCTCTGGTTGACTGGCTAGGGCTGGGTGCTAGGTTGGACTGGATGAGCTTGGAGCTCTCTTCCAACCTGGCTGATTCCATGGTTCTATGTTTCTATGGTTGTCTCCCACTGTGAAGAGGATTAGCCAGATCCCATGGCTGGGTTTTCCCAGTGGTTGCTTGGTTTCCATGAGCAGTCCCACAGCTTTGCCAAAACCTTTTGGAGCTTCACTTAAGACTCTCTCCCTTAGATCGTAGAATCACGAAGGGTGGAAAAGACCTTTAAGATCATGGAGCCCAACCTATCTCCTAACTCTTCTAATTAACTAAGCCATGGCACTAAGTGCCTCATCCAGCCTTCTTTTAAATATCTCCAAGGATGGTGGCTCCACCACATCCTTGCATGCAGCTCAATTCCAGGCTGCTGGCTCTGTGGGCCACCATTGCTGTAACACTTGGACATCCTGATTTTGACCCAGGATCACCAGACAGCAAGGTGGTTCCTGTCCCCATGGGCTGGCAGCCTGACTCATGAAGTGAGTGGGTAAGGTCAGATGGGGCACTGGCAATGCAGACAGGTCCCACTGCAGGGAGGGGGCATGGCAAGTTCCCTGAGCCATTCTCGGGGCATATCCTGGGAGGGTCATTTGAGTCCAAACTCCTTTTGTGCTCTGGAGCCTGTTCAGAACCCACACTTGAATTTGTACATTTCATAGCTGTAATAGTCTGACACAAAACACCAGTGCTGGAAAGCTTCAAGATTCAAGTTGGTCAGGTCCTAGCCTTGCTTCTCAGCAACAGCTTCCTCTGCTAAGCCCTCAGAGAAATGGCTCAACAGAAAATGTGTCACTAGCTCCTGACAGGATCTGTTCTTGTCTCCTGCTTAGTGGTGTCGTGGTGGGAACATCCATCTCCCAGTACCTGCTGGAGAAGTCTCCTGTGGTGTTCCAGGTGAGGACCAATGGGCCCCTCCTTCCTAGAGGGGTCCCTCTCTCCCTGACTCAGCTTTCAATTCAGTGTGAAATAAGAGGGCTGGGAATAAGCACGAGAAGTGCCTCTGGTTCATTCTGCTGGCAAGAAAAATGTTCCCTCCGTGCAGCACAAGAGGACTGCTGATTTTATTTGAGTGAAACAGGAGGTCACTCTGCCCCAGGTTGAATTAAACCACTTCTTAGGGATTTATGGACAGGAAAACCTTTCCTCAACTCATTTTTCTTAGTGTCTCGAGTGTGGAAGATGTCAGAGAGGAGTCACCTCCGGTTGTATCCCCTGGCAGGCCCACGGCAGAGGAACTACCTTGTGTTCGATCAGCTGCTGGCTGCGCTCCCTGCCGAGCAGGAGGAGCAGCTGTACCCGCAAGAGGCAGAATCTTACTTCTACCTGCATCAGGTGAGTGAGGCGAGGCAGGAGTCGGCCGAGGCATCACTTGTGCTCGGGCAGTGAGGCGCTCGCTCGCTTTCCTTCCTTTCTGATGTGTGTTTAGCACGGCAGGGCTGTGCTGAAACCTGCTCTGCTCCTTCTCCCACCCGACTCCGGGAGCTCTGCCTTTGTCCCTCGGTTGTCGCCTCGCGTTTCGGAGCCCTCCCTGCGCGCAGAGCAAGCCCCTTGCAGGAGCAGTCAATGTGTGGGTCCGCAGCTCCACCGTGTGGGAGAGGACCTCTCTCCTCCTCTTTCCTTGCCTTTTGCAGTTTGTGGTGGGACTGGAAGGAGGAGATCACATTGGGAGCTTCTGTGCTCCACAACCTCCCTGGGCAACCTGCGCCAGTGCCTCAGCACCCTCACAGAATGGGACCAAAGGTGCAGGCAGGAGCTGTGTCAAGGCAGGAGCTCTTTCCAGGTGGGAGCTTTGGCTGGCTTGGGCCATTGCCACTCTGCAAAGGAATTTCCGATGCCTCCTCTGCCGCAGGCACCTCCGTGTCCTCCAGGAGAAAGTCACCGTCAGCCAGGCTCACTTCCGAGGGTACCAGGCAAGGTCAGGAGACCAGGGCCGGGCAAAGCACAGCCTTGCCTTGGGCAGCAAGGTGGGGGTGTGCCTGAGCAGGTCCCTGTCGTAGAAACTAATAACCGGTTATGAACTGTCAATATTAATTTCGGCAGCAATATTAATATTTATTACCAATATTTAAAAAATCCGGGAAAATTCCCTGAGATTCCTTGGATTCTCAGCCAACAGGAAGCACTTGCACAAAGGGTATTTATAAGCATGGAACTAAACAGTTTAAACAATTAGAACTCGGAAAATAGGAATGCGAAAACAGGAACAATTCTGACTGTGCTTATGGAGTCTTAGCACTAACTCCAGCAGAGGAACTCACCATGTGCTGGGGCAAAAATACAAAATATTCCTGGTGGAGGGAAGGAGAGAAGAACTGCCTTGCTGCTAAGCTGCTGGTGCAAGCTGCAAACAGGTGGCTGCAGTGATCCCCAGGTAGATCAGCCATGGATAGGGAGCTGCTCCCTGTGCAGTCAGTGCAGGAAAAGATCCTGGTTTCTAAATCACTCCCCATCAGTACAGTATTTTGAAGATCCTGGTTTCTAAACCACTTCCCATCAGTACAGTGTTTTGAAGATCCTGGTTTCTAAACCACTCCCCATCAGTACAGTATTTTGAAGATGAAAGTGGCCAGTAGGCAGCAGCATCTCTGCTTTGGCCAGTGAATTCAAAGCTTCATGCCTCGTGTGACCGTGCAGGCAGGTGGAGGGGCAGCACAAGACGCCTGACTTGGTGGTGTTAGTCCTCAAGGCTTTGCTGGGGCCAAACCCTCTGTTGTTTGCTCATCCATTCAACTCCTGGACCCACAACGGGAGGAGCAGAGCAAGGGTTAAAGCAGCCTGGCAGGATTTATGCCCTACCAGGACAGTCCCTTCTCAGGCTGGCTCCTGTCCTGCTCGGCAGGGGGTGGCAGGGGAAGGACTTCCCATCCTAGTTCCCAACACCGAGCAGAGGTTCCTTGCAGCTGCTGCCAGAACTGCTACAGTACTTTGCCTCGGTAAGGCTGATCCTGTGATAGGGTAAAGGTTGCAGGGGAAACAGCTAAGAGAGGCCCAGGCTTAGCACAGCACTGTACTGATGCTCTCTTTGGTCCATACCCTCAAGCTGAGCTCACAGCCTGCCCCAGTTTTGTTGGGGTTTCCCTCATTGGCAGTTCTTCTCCTCTCACATCTCTCTAGAAAGCGTTACAGGAGGCTGAAGAAGACTTTGGTGCAATTTAATGCCATGATTTTAATCTCCAGACCTTTGATTCAAAGGAGGAAGCAGTGGCAGGTAACAACACTCTTCTCAGGACCAGGTGTACTGGCAGGAGCTATTTCTGCTCCAAGCAGAGAGAGCTGTAAGTGGGTGAGGCCAGGGCAGGGATGGCATTCAGAAGTTTCTCAGAAATGATTCAGTGAGATGTCCTTCACCTCTGGGTGACACAAACGTAGTCAAAAGGAGGAATCACAGAGGTGGGAGCCTTCTCTCTCTAGGCAAAGTTCAGAGCTCAAATGCTGCTGAATTGTTTGTCTGTGTGAGTCAGCTTCTCCCAGCTGCCCCACACCAGACCTGAGCTTGTTCCGCCTGTGTCCTCCAGAGCTGCCCTACTGCCTGAGCTGCAAGGAGTCACTCACCTTGGGCTTTCAGTCGTGCAGGTACATCTCTGGGGTTTGCCCAGAGGGTGACTGAAATGCAGGATGATTTTTCAGTCCACAGTGACCCTTCCCTGACCCTTTACAGCTGCCTCAGGTTGCTGAAGTCCTTGGCACTTGGATGCCAGTCGAGCCTATAGCTGAGGTGGGAGCAGGATGGCAGTGGTTTGAGAAGGTGGAAAGCTGCCTGCAGGAGAGAGCCATGCCTCTGGCAAGTGGCTTGAATGTGTTTTGCACGAGCTGTTAAGAATTAAAACCAGAAGATCAGACCACTGATCCTTAGAGCAGCAACTGGCCTCCCCATAGGGGACAGCTTCACAAGGGAAGGACCCAGTACAGCTGCTGGCATGACTGGCAAAGGATGAGGGATGAGGCAGATAGTTAAGGTCAGTGTTGTTGGGAGGCTGCAGAGGTTCCTTCTGCCACACCATGCCCAGAGCATTGTGTGTTTCTGTGCCTTTTCCCTCCCCTTCCTGCCTGGACAGGATCCACCTTTTCTTTTGTCCAGGTAACCACAACAGCACAGCTCTTTGGTATCTGTTTCACTTCCTCCAATATTTGCCTGTTGAGGTCTCTCCAGATGCAGTAGCAACAGCAGAGATCTCAAAGTTCACCTGCTGCCAAGTTCCTCCTTGCCCCCCCCACCCCACAGCCCTGCCCTTTGGACTTTAGCAAGCCTGCTGTCATTCTCAGCCCAGCCCTCATAACCTCCCATCTAGCCACACTGCTCTGCAGCACAGACAAGCAGGAGAGGCAGAGCCAGAGGTGTTCCTTTGCCATCTTGGAGTACGAGCCAGGTGAGTGGTGAGGCTGGGGGACAGGGAAAAGGATGGGAAGGGGCAGAGCTGCAAGGGAGTTTGGCTTTTGGGGTCTCTCCCACCCCCTCTAGAGGGGTCTCTCTCCATGGACAAGTTCACCCATCCATGTTCAAGCTCTGTTGCCTGTTCTCTGGTGCTGGAGGAGCCAGGTGAATGTTTGGGACAGCTTCTGTGTGCTTTTGTCCTGAGACACATCAGATGCTAGGCAAGGGAGGAAAGGGGTGGCAGGGATGCTGGGCAGGTGGTAAAAGCTCCTGCTGTTGGGTTGTGCTGAGCAGGACCTGTGGTGTTTCAGCAAAGTTAGGAGCTTTGTCTGGGCATCTCTTCCTTGTGTGCTGTAGTGAGTCCCAAGAAGGCTCTGAGGCTGTTCTGTCGTTTTGTCTGCTGGAACATGACACCAGCTCCTGCCCATCCAGAGTCAGCTCCCAGGAGTAGCAGTTTACATCTCTTCTCACTCCTCACCCCCCTTATATCTCCTAACCGCAGGAGTTGGAGGAAAGGAGAAGGAGGAGGTCCCTGGACAGTTGTGACACAGAGAACAGCCCCAACCAAGGAATGGTAAGCTGTCAAACAGCCTGAGACAGAACAAGCCAGGCTCTTGGGGTGGGCCCCATCCCCTCAGCCCAGGTTTGCTGGGGAACATCAAAGCATCTGGAGAGTGTGCAGAGCCCACAGCAATGCTGGAGAGCCAGCAGCAAGAGCTCAGGTCAGCTTGGAGCTCTCTAACACATGTTGGTCTCTTCAGGTCAGGGCTTCTCGGTCCCTGGCCATAGTCAAACCTCATGAAGTGGTCCTGAGGCAGGGGACTGTGTTTGCTCACAGCATTGGACCTATTCTTTGGAGCTGGGAGGAAAAATGTTTGTGACAATCATGGACAGATGTGTTTATGAAAGACGCGGAGGGAGGGAGGTGTTAAATGCTTCATATCAAATTTAACCATATCAGCTACCTAATGTTAGTATTGGTGTGCTTGGGTTGGGCATACATCTGCTGTGATGTGTGTAGCAAGGAAATCTGAGCTGACACCATCCACAATTCTGCATGGATTTGTTAGTAACATCAAGGGGAACACTCAGCACTGGGCACGCCTGCATTGTCACCTGTGTCCTGGGGTGTGGACCCAGGAGTGTGGAATTTCACAGCCCACTTCCAGAGTGTGCCCTTGAAAAGCTAGGCTTAGAGCCAAGTATCTGCTTAGGAGCAAAATCAAACTGATGAAAGAGAGCTGTGAACCTGTCACTAAGCATTGCCGGGGGCAGATGTGGAGAATGTGTCAGAGCAGTGTGCTGCTGGGCAGGGGCTTTACTCTGCAGAGCTTAGAAAAACACAACAAACCAAACAAACCCCAAGGGGTTTGTGCCTTTGGCTTGGTTTTGTCGTGTGCTAATCTAAGTAGAGCCCTGAGCTGCCATTGCATGCAGGCACTGATGCAGAAACACTCTGTGGCATTGGCCCATTTACTTCTTGCCTTGCACAAATTCATGCAAGGTGCTAAACCAGTGAAAAACCCAAGGCTAGATTCTCACCTGATTTGCTCAGGTTTCTGAGGAACCTCCAAAATAGTGATGTGCATCAAAGGTCAGCCTCAGGTTCCCTACTTATGCTTGGTTAGTGGGAAATAAACCCGGCGGAGACAGGGGCAGGAGGAGATGACCTTTCCTCTCCAACTACAGCCCCTTCTGTGCAGTACTCCAAGCCTGCTAGTAATGAGAGATGAGTCAAAGGAAATCACCTTTCCTGTTGCTTCCCCCCGTGGCTATTGATTTTTGCAGGAATTACTCAGCTTTCCCTCCCACATCACACACCTGGGCTGACCTGACCCTCCCCTGCGTGGACCAGAACCTGCTGCCCTTGCTCGGCTGCTCGGTCCCTGCTCTGGACAGGCCTTCAAAGGCAGCCTGGACAGAACAGCTCAGGGCTTGTGTGTTGTGCCCAGTGCCTGACCTGCTCTCACTGTCCCCGCAGGATGTGGGGCTGCTGGAGATCCCTGCGGAGCTCGCTGCCCTCCTGCAGTTAGCTGAAGGTGAGGAACCCTCTCCCGTCCCCTCCCTTTCCCGCACTGTTTCCTTATTTTCCACTAGTTTCCCCTGCTGCCTGTCACCCAGGTTGTGTTTGATTTATGATGATTGCAGTGTACATATGATAAAGACAAATGGTGTCATGTGGATTGTTTCCCAACATGACAGGGTGGAAAAGCATCCTGGGCCAGTGGGCAGAGCACCAGGTGAAGAGTCAGTGTCTCTGTCACCCTTTTCAGCTCTTCTTTTGAGCTGTGCTGACAGAACTTACTGGGAGGGGGTGGTGATGGTGCAAAATCTTTTGATCAAAGCTGTGTGGCCACAAACTGTTAGGAAAATCCTGGTCTGTAGCAGAGTACCTGGGTCAGGGCTATCCTAAGCACTGATAGAGGCTGGGCAGTGACTGGCCTGAGAGCAGCCCTGGGGAGAGGGACTTGGGGGTGCTGGTGGGTGAGAAGCTCAGCATGAGCCAGCACTGTGCACTCGCAGCCCACAGAGCCAACCAGATCCTGGGCTGCATGAAGAGAAGTGTGGCCAGCAGGTCGAGGGAGGTGATCCTCCTATCTACACTGCTCTGCTGAGACCCCACCTGGAGCACTGTGTCCAGTTCTGGAGCCCCTGTTAGAAGAAAGATCTGGAGGTGCTGGGGCATGTCCAGAGAAGGGCCACGAGGCTGATCAGAGGGCTGCAGGGACAGAATGAGTCAACTTGGGAACTGGAGCAGATCCTGCTGGACCCCCAAACACCTCATCCTTCATGGCTAGGGAGTAGCAGGTGGTCTAGTGAGCACTGTTACCTAGAGGAGCTCAAAGGACAAACTGCACTCAAGCTGCTGAAAATGAAATCTCATGGGATGTAAGGAGGGAGGAGGAGGAGAGCATCAGGGGCCAAGTTGGTTTGGAGAGAGAGGAATGCACAGAAGCTGTGCTGAATTGAGAAATCTTTATTTGGGAAGGAGTTTGCTCCTCTGTTAACCCAAGATAAAGCTCTCATCCAGTGCCCTCTCACTCACTCACTGCCTGAACAGTAGCTCTGCAGCAGCTCTGCACAGACTCAGCTTTTCCTGCCTTGTAGACTCTGCACAACAGAATTGAACTCTGGGTGCTGAGTGGCCTCTGGGTGGTACCAAGGGTGAGAGTCAGAAAGGCTCTGCAAGAGCTCTCTCCTGAGCTTAGAGTGCAGGGTCTCAAGCAAGCAGGGATGTGCCTGCTCAGAGCAGCAGGGATGGCCTGGGTGTCCTGGAGCCAGGGGGCTGGCAGAGGTGCTCAGGCAAGGGTAGATGCACCTTAGCCTTGCATTGCACTGTGAGCTGTGGCTGTGCTCTGCCTACCCAACTATCTTTGTCCTGCAGGTCAGTACCAAGCACAGGCCAACCAGGTAACTGAGGCTTTGCCTCCAGAAGTCAAGGTCAAAGATGACCTTTCCCTCCCACCCAGCATCAACAGCTATCCTTTCTCTTCCTTCATCAAGTCACACTTCCAGGTGAGAACTCTTTACATCTCTTCATGGCCTCCCCACTGGGCAGACACATTAGCCTTAGTAGCACCAGAATCAACCTCTCTGTGTCTGTCCTCCTGTTCCTTTGCAGAAGAGAGATTTCCCTGCCCCTGGCCAGCCTCTGCAGCACCCCTTGACCCAGCTGGATGCTGAATACCAGGAGACTGCACTTGAGGTCAACAAATTGGTAAGAGACATCTTGACCAGGGCCTCACTGATGTACAGATGGGCATAAAATGATGTTTTGATGCCATTTTGTGATGGGCTGGTGCTGGTGGCTGCTGTTCTAAGTACGCAAGGTGTTAGGAGAGCAGAACAAATTGCTCCTCCTAGGCAGTGCAGCAGCCTGGCAAAGATCACGTGCAGCCCCTTTGGGTTGCTGTGTTCTTGGTGAGGAATAAACCAGCCCAATGGGATCAAGGTGATGCAGCCTCTGAAGTGGGCAGGACACACATGCTGGTTTCCAGTACTCCAGGCTCAGCAGCAATGACAGCATAAGGCAGACCTGTCTTTCTCCACCATTTATCTGTCACTCATAAAACAAGGCTTAACCACACTTCACACAGCTTGGTGTGATACTAACTTCACCAAGTGATTTTTACCACGTAGTTGTTTGTGTTTCCTCCTGCCTGCCTCGCTGAGCTCTCCACGAAGATCCACAGGACATCAGTTTCTGGTACATGTGTTTGCAGCTAGGCTGCCTGTGGGCTCAGACAGTAGCAAAGAGCCTTTGGCACCTTGCTTCTGCATCTGAGCTCTGCCCAGAGGAGGGGAAGTGTTTTGCTCCAAAACAAATTGTGAGTCAGAGGCATACCCTTAAGAAGAGGCTGAAGTCACCTTGGCTTCTGCTCAGGCTGCAGCCTCTGTGCACGCTGCCTGCCTGCTTCTGCAGAACACAGGTGGTGCACAAAGCCTGAGAGCAGATCCTGACTGAGTGGTGCCTGTTCTGAGGCTCACAAACACCCAGGCTGCCACCTTTGGAACAGAGGCTTACAACCAGAGCTCGCTCTCTCATTTTTTTTCCTTTCCCCCTCCCTGGATGCTTCTAGATTTTGCGGTTCATTGGCGACAAGAACCTGCAGGGCTGGCAGAAGGTGCTCCTGGGCAACTACATTGCTGCAAGAGGTTTGAACAATGTGGCCCTACGCAATGAAATCTTCAGCCAGGTGGTTGCCCAGGCGTGGAAAAACCCAGACATGGAGCACAGCCAGAGAGCCTGGGTCCTGATGGCAGCCTTGCTGAGCTGCTTCGCCCCCTCGCCTGCGCTGGAGAAGCCACTGCTGAAGTAAGGGGGAGGAAAGACCTAACTACACCTGGGGGAAGGTTCAGAGCATGAGCAGTGTGCTAAGGGCTCTGCTCTCACAGGCACACAGGGAGTCAGGGGCTGGAAGGGACCCAAAGAGCTCATCCAGTCCAACCCCCATGCCACAGCAGGACCAGACAATCCAGCTCAGGGCACACAGCAACACATCCAGACAGGACTGGAAAGGCTCCAGAGAAGGAGACTCCACAACCTCTCTGGGCAGCCTGTGCCAGTGCTCTGGGACCCACACAGGCAAGAAGTTGCCTCTTGTGTTGAGCTGCAACCTCCTGTGCTGCAGCTTCCATCCATTGCTCCTTGTCCTGTCCCAGGGAGCAGTGAGCAGAGCCTGTCCCCCCCCTCCTCACCCCCAGCCCTCAGATAGTTACAAACATTGATTCAATCCCCTCTCAGTCTTCTCTTCTGCAGCCTAAGCAGCCCCAGGTCCCTCAGCCTCTCCTCCCCAGGCAGTGCTGCAGTCCCCTCAGCATCCTCACAGCCCTCTGCTGGACCCTCCCCATCAGATCCCTGTCCCTCTGCACCTGTCCCCTAGGTTTGTGTCAGACCATGGCATGGAAGGCTACAATGCTGTTTGCCAGCACAAGATCTTGACAGCAGCACAGCACACAGAGGCAGACTCCACCTTGTCCAGGGCCTGCCCTCCCACTCAGCTGGAGTGGACTGCAAACCAGAGGAGAGGGAAGATGGTGCTGGATGTTCACACTTTCAATGGTGATTTGTGCTTCTGCCCTTTAATCCCTAAGGACTTTCCCAGTGTAGAAATCAGCATTCAGAAGTTACTTAGAAGTGCAGAATTGCTTTGGCTGGAAAAGGTCTTTAAGACCATTGGGTCCAACCATTACCTAACTCCCCTCAGCTTAGTAGAGGGGGATCAGAACTCCAGCTGCTTCTGCCTGCTACAACCATGGGGGGATATAAGCATCTGAATCTAGACCCAAAAGTGTTAAGGTCTGGGCCAGGCAAGATCTGCTTGTCAGGCTGAGGGGTGAGAGTCCTCATCAGAGGACTGCTCTGCTTGTACACCTCTGCTGTGCAGTTCTGCTCTTGCCCTTCACTGCACAGCCCACACAGCAGCAGCTCCTGCCTTTGTTACAGGCACTTTCTGCCTTCCTCCCTTCTCCAGTACTGGCTTCTTGTGCTTCTTGAGTGATCAGAAGCTCTGCCAGTTGAATGCAAGCATCCCTGCTCTGGCTCCTGGGTGAAGTGGGATTGGTGGCCCAAGTGAGCCAGGATGCTGTGAGGGTTTGCAGCCATCAGGTTGGAAATGCCAACCTGTGCCCCCAGACAATTCTTCAGGAGGTGAATGTGCTCATGTGGAGCCCTCTCTGTGCTTCCAGTCCTCCTGTAGCACTTGCTCAGGAGTGTGTAAGAATTCTTAGCTGGGCTCTTCATGTGTCCTGCAGGGCTTAGTTGTTGCTTTGGGCCCTGCTGGGGAGGCTCTGTACTGACTTTTTTTCTGTGCTAGAGGAGAAGATCTCAGCTGAGGTGGAGTCCTGGATGACTGGGGAGCAGTATGCAGGCTGGATCCTGAGTGCAAGGTACTGCCAGAGGACGGGAGAAGGTCTGGGGGTATGAGAAGAACTGTCACTAGTTCTAAGGTCCAGGCTGGTTGGGGCTGCAGGCTGGGATTTGTATGGTCAGGTGTGGAATAGCCACTCCTAACCCACTGTGGCTTGGGCTTTCTCCTCCACCCCTCAGTCTGTGTGCACAAGCTGGGTGCCTCTCCAGGAACTCAGCATCCACTGCTGTGACCTTGGCACAGCAGCTGCAGGTTAAAATGAAAGGATAAATCTGCAGCGATTCCATTTTTTTCTTCTGGACACTTCATATCTGCTTCTCAGTCTAAATCTGGAGGGCTTGAGTCAGGGCAGGCAAGGCAAGAGGAAACTGAGTGCAGTTTTCCTTCCTCTCCCTTTCCCCTGGACACATTTTCTCTCCTTCCTTTCCCCATTGCCAGGGGCTGTGATAAGAAGTCTCGAGGGTGGTCTATCTCCATGCTTACTGGCAACACATGGCAGGACTTGCTGGGCTGTGACTTCGTGCTGGACCTCATTGGTGAGATGGAGGATGCCAGCACCCTCAGCAGCTCCTCTCAGTCCTCACCTGAGTACCCCATCATGCCTGAGAGGGGCAGAAGCTCCCACGACCTCGATTTGTAAGTCACCTAATCCTACTGCCCTGTCACCCTGTGGCTCCTCTCTCAGTGCTCTGCACTGTCCTCATCACTGTCCTGTGCCTTCAACAGGATCCCTCCTGCTCCAGGCATCCGGGCCCCTGCCTTCCCCCCCCCCAGCCTGCCTCCGGAATTCAGCACTCTGCAGCCAGGTGAGCTCCTGCCCAGCACTGTAGAAGGCATGGGGAAGGGACAGATGGGCCCCAGCAGGGGATCCGAGCAGACAGGGAGACAGGTGGATCTCCTCCAGGGACTCTAAGGGCTTGAAGGACTTCCTGGAGGACTCCACTCCAAATGACAGCTGTCTGACAGGGACTGGGGAAGGTTCCTCACCTGCCTTGTCACCAAACTTCTCCCTGCTCTCAGATTCAAGATCTGGAGATGACCTGAGAACCCCTGTAGGCTTGGATCACTATGTGGATGATCTCTTCAACACTGTGCTGCACCAGGGCTCCAGAGTCCCAGTAAGTTCCTTGAGCTTCTCTTGCTTCCTCTGTGCAGCTGTCCTCCACCACCTCCCTTGCTTCTGCCTCTCCTCCCCTCCCCTTGCTTCTGCCTCTCCTCCCCTCCCCTTGCTTCTGCCTCTTCTCCCCTCCCCTTGCTTCTGCCTCTCCCCCCTGCTTCTGCTCAGCTGAGCAGTGCCTTTGGGTGCCTGTCCCCTGTGAAGTCCTCTCCCTCTGGGCTCAGTGTTTCTCCTTGATGCAGGACATGGAGAACAGAGAGGTCCTGAGTGGACGCATGAAAGGCGGTGGGAAGATTGGACCCCCCCAGAGAGGAATCTTTCCTTCCACAGGTCTGTGAGGGGATGTGGGCAGCTGGGGGATGCCTGTGGGGCTATGCAGGCTGCAGTGTGCACCAGTCAGGGAGCCCTTCAAGTGCTAATTGTTGGGTGGACTTGGCTGGTTCTTGAGGGGCATTGACCTTCAGTGTAGATCCACGGAAGATGCACTCCTGGCTCCCAGGTGCTGGGAGGCAGCCACTTAGGGGAGGTGCCAGGCAGTGGTACCACCTTTGCCCTGCTTTTGATTGCTCTCTCAAGTTAGTCTTGGGAGGATGAGGCTAACAGGTAGCTGTTTTCTGACCCTGGTGCCCTCCTTCCTAGGCCAATACTCCTAAGTCCTGTATCCACCTCGTGCCCCCACAAAAGAGTTTCTGCCTTTCTCGGGGGAAGGTTTTAATCTTTCTCATTGCTTCCTTACAGACTTTCCCACTCTAGCTACTCCCTGGGTTAGTAAGTCTGACCCCTGGGGTGTGTGTGTTTGGTTTCTTTACTGTTCCCCCTTCCCAAGGAGCTAAGACTCAGGGATTTTCAGCAGGATGGAGTCAAACACCAATACCTTAATGGCAGTGAGAAATCTGCATGTGTAGGAACACACCCAGAAAGGTGGAGATTGTCCTGCTCAGACCATTACACTGTGTCTGGGACTATTTTTGGCTATTATAGAGACTCTGGGGCATGACAAGGCAGTTCGTCACTCACTGTGCTTAGATCAGTGGGGATGTGAAGATCTCTCTGTGGCATCCCAGGGCCATGCAGTAGACCTGTGCTGTGTGCTGACTCACCCTGGGCTGAGATGGATCTCCATACCCCTCTGACCTCAGTGGGGTTTGTGGTCTCGTGTGGAACTTGACTGCTGAGAGCAGAGGAATTCCTTTCTTCCCACAGTTCATAGAATCAGCCAGGTTGGAAGAGAGCTCCAAGCTCATCCAGCCCAACCTAGCACCCAGCCCCAGCCAATCAACCAGACCATGGCACTCAGTGCCCACCCAGGCTGTGCTTGAACACCTCCAGGGATGGGGACTCCACCACCTCCCTGGGCAGCCCATCCCAATGCCAATCTCTCTCTCTGCCAACAACTTCCTCCTAACATCCAGCCTGAACCTGCCCTGCCACAGCTTGAGGCTGTGTCCCCTCCTTCTGTTGCTGGGTGCCTGGCAGCAGAGCCCAACCCCAGCTGGCCACAACCTCCCTTCAGGTAGTTGTAGAGAGCAATGAGCTCTGCCCTGAGCCTCCTCTTCTGCAGGCTGCACACCCCCAGCTCCTTCAGCCTCTCCTCTTGGGGCTGTGCTCCAGGCCCCTCCCCAGCCTTGCTGCCCTTCTCTGGGCACCTTCCAGCACCTCAACATCTCTCTTGAATGGAGGTGACCAGAACTGGACACAATTCCTTCACAGTGCCACCCAGGCCAGGGCTTGGTGCTCGTTCACCCTTGCTACCTACAGCAAGAAGACCAATATGGATGTGACAGTCCCAGAGACCTTTGCCCATCCCTCAAGAGAAGCTCTTCTGTGTAATCATTCACAGGCAGGAGTTATTGATAGGCTTAGTCATGGAGGATGGTGGTGACCTAAACTAGACTGCAGAAGCACTGTCTGGACACTGCTGTTGTAAAGTCTGTCAGCCCACACATTTCTCTTTGATTCCCTGAGTCTTGCTGTGTGCTGCTGTGTGGGAAGAGCTAAACCACTCACATCTCCCTGTGGCTGGGGCACCTGGGGAGAACCAGAGGTTCCCAGCCTGTGCACTGTGCTCTGCAGGGCTGATCAGGGCTCATCTGCAAGCCTCCAAAACCACTGTGCATGTTGTCTTTTGCCTCTAGGCTTCTCTGGGCTGAGCCAAGCACCAGTTTACCAGCCCATGCCCTCGATGATGGGGATGCCAGGAGCCATGCCTATGATGCCAGCAGCTGGTGGCATTGCACCTGTGCCAGGTAGACCCCAGGGTGCCTCAGTAACTCTCCAGGGGAAGAGGGTGCTGGGGTGGGGGCTGCAATGGGGCCTGTGCATTTGAATGCCAGGCAGGGTGCCCAGTGACCACCCAGCTCTGGGCTGTGGGCTACTGTTGCCTGTGGACTTCTGCAGCCTTGTGTGTCTTCCACAGCCATGGTTCCAGCTGTAGATCCTGCCCAGTTAGCAGCACAGCAGCAAGCCTTTATCAACCAGCAAGCCATGCTCATGGTGAGTGGAAGGGGCTGGCTGGGAGGGGCCCAGGAACTGGGGAAGAGCAAGGAACTGGTTGGTGTGTGTGTGCTGGGAAGAGGTCAGCCACGCTCCCCTCCTGCCTGAGCCCTGCTCTGTGGCACTCTGCTTGGTGCTGAGGTTATTCAAGACTGCAAAAATAGGAACTCCCTTCGAGCCCCTTTGTGTCCATGGGGACACTGAGGCACCAGAGGTGAGTGAGCAGCAGGGACAAAAGCAGCTTCAAGGGGCAGAGGAAAGCCTCAGCTGTGATTCCCATGTGTTTTAGGATGGATTTGCTACAGAGACAGATCTGCACTGTCCTGCTTTCTGCACAAAGGCCTGAGGGTGCATGGAGCAACCAGGCTACCTCACAGGTCTTTGGGGTGTTGTTAGGAGCTCTGCCTAGGTGGGAGAAGGCTCCCTGAGCACAGCTTGTCCACAGCACTGGGAGATTTGCAGTGCCCAGGTGGATGTTCTGTGATGACCAGAGGAAGAATGGGACAGGCTGCCTGGTGGGTGCTGGTTTAGTGTAGCCTAGAGCTCACAGGCATTCCAATTCCTTCCTTCAGGCCCAGCAGATGACTCTTCAAGCCATGAGCATCTCTCAACAGCAGCAGCAGCAGCAGCAACAGCAACAGCAGCGGTGGCAAAAGTCTTTTGAGAACTCAAGGCCAAGAGTCTCAAGCCCACCACAAGCCCAAGCACCAGCTCGAAGCTCAGACCCAGTCCCAGCTGCTTCCCCAAAACCCAAGAAGCCTCCTAGAAGCCAGGATGCTCCAGAACCACCATCTGAAGCAGCAGAAGTGGTATGAGAGACAAGCAGTGGTGGTTTGAGTGTCATGGTTTGACTTTGCTCAGTGTGGCAGTGGTTGGGCAGAGAGGGGAGCAGAGAGCTGCAGTTGCCTATGATAACTGAAGCCTTTCAAACTCTGCTTGCTGAGTCTCTAAGACACAGAACCAAACCCTGCTGGCACTGGCTCTGAGGAGCTTTGGCTGCAGTGTTTGCCAGTTGATTCCCACCTGATTTATATTTCCCCATAGTAAAATTCATCATTCTGAGTCCTTTACCTTCCAGCAAGTTGTCTTGGGCCTCTAACACTTACTCTTCCTCCTCGTGACTTGGTGGTTGATTCCTTTGGCCAGAGACTGATCTCTTGGGGCACTCCCAGATGGGAAGAAGTTCTAGATCAGAGCATGGCGAGGGAAGGTCCCCTCTGAACTTCAGGGCACTATGGAGGTACCTGCTGGCTGGTGCTAACTGACCATGCCCTGAACTCCTTGCAGGTTTATGAGTACCCAGAAGAGCAATTCTTCAGCAGTGAAGATGATGAACATCTTCCATCAACATTCCAGGAGAAGAGAGAATATTTTCAGAAGAAGGGTGAGCATCTCCCACCCTTTCACTCACTGTAACAGTTTGCTCTGCAGCCTTCCTGGCAGACCAGGGAGTCTGGAGCCCATGCAGGAGCTGCTGCTGCTCTCTGTGGCAGAGTTTTGGGTGCCTCCTCAGCTGGCTGCACTCAGATTGTGAGGTGCTGAGTTGCCAGCTTCCTGGAAAGCTTTGGGCTGGTGGCTGGCACACGCTCCTCTGCCTCCAGAAGGCACAAGCTTCAGCTGGCTGAGGCAAGGGTGGGAACTGTGCTGGTAGTGCTGAGTATTGGCCTTGGGTTTCACCAGCTCTAACTCCCCTTTTTCATGCAGGAGAGCAAAAGATCCGAGTGAAGAAAATCAGACCTGCTTCCAAAGCCTGGACCCCTCCAGCATATCCCCAGCCAAAGCAGGAGGAGGAGGAGGAGGAGGAGGAGGAAAAAGAGCAGGAGACAAGGAAGGAGGAGAAGCCTCGCCCCAAGCCAGAGGCAGGTAAGATGCTGTGCAGTGCAAACCCAGGCAGGCTGCCAAGCAGGAGCTTTTCAAGAGCATCAGGCCAGAGGCAGAGGAGGAAAGCATTTGGCTCTCTTGAAAGTCTACATCTTGAGATGGGAGAGAGAAAGGCTGAGCTTTGGGCAGTGGGATCCCAAATCCAGGCAAGGGCCAGGCAGCTTAGTGGCGCGAGAGAGAGGGAGCTTCAAAGGAGAGAAAGGGATTTCTCCCGTGGCTCTGCTGGTCTCTCAGTTAAAGCTGCCATCCCCAACAGCTCCTGCTCCTGTTTTGCCACCTCCTGAGCCAAAGCCCAAAACCCAGGCACCAAAACCAAAGAAGGAGCCACCTGTGGTGAAGCCTTCGGGCCCTGAGTCGCGTCCTGAGCCCAGCCGGGAGATCCGCAACATCATCAGGATGTACCAGAGCAGACCTGCCCCCGAGCCCCAGCCCATCACTCCTGCCAGGTGAGCCTGGGCTCCTCCTGGGGGGCAGGAACAGGGCTGGCAATGTGTCTCTGCACTGCCACATGGCTCCATTGTGCCCACAGCTGCTCTGCAGCCCCCCTGACTGTGTTCCCCTTTTCCTTGCAGGAGAGTGTCCAAGCCCTTTCTAAAGAAGAATGACCCCAAAAACGAGGCTCTGGCCAAGCTTGGAATGATGAACCTCCCATCTCCTAAACCAGTGAGTTCTTTGCTCTCTGGTGACTTTAAGAGCTCAGCAGAGAGGGCCTCTATGCCCATTCTGCAGCAGCTTGGGAGCTACCTGGGCGTGCAGCAGGTGACTTCATGAGGGGTTACTGGAGAGTTGTGAGCTCATGCCCTGCTGCTGCCCATCCCAGGCTGGATTCCAGTCTGTAAAGTCACTTTGGGGAAGGCCTTGGAGCAGCAAATCCTCTTGTTTGTTTAAAGATGACCTGAAAACAAGCAAATTGTGTTTCTCACCCATGACACCCAAGGTCTTGGCCCACTGATGTCTTTATTCCCCTTCCCAACTGGAGGCTTCCATCTCAGCAATGTGGTTCTCTGCACCTGGGTTTGGTTAATCTTCATCTCTTTGTAGGTCCTGTGTGGATTTAGCAGTCCTGGGGTCCCTGTTCACACACCTCTTGCCCCCAGGGTTGGACTGCTGCCCTAGGGATGGCTCACAGCAGCAGTGTCAGCACAGAGCACAGCAGTAATGCAGAGGGTGACTGGCTCAAATGGTTTTGCTGTCTTGCAGCCATCTCCCCTGCCACAGGAAAAGAAAACACCTCCACCTACCAAACCCAAGCCAAGCTCAACTTCCAGCTCTATCAAGGAGAAGCAGTTGCCTCTCCTGAGCATCTTCAGCCAGCAGATTACTCCACCTCCTGCTGCTCCTCCTCTCCCCTCACCATTGCCTTCACCTGTCTCCAATTTTGGGAACCAAGACTTGGAGGAATCCACAGGGAAGGGTAAGTACTGACTTCACCCAGGCCTTTTGGTAGCAGGGAGGGGATGGGGTCAGAATCAGTCCAGTGGCCCAAGAGAAGTCACAGCTCATGTTCTGTCATCTGCCTGCTGGCCAGAGACTGAGTGGGCTGTATGAAACCAGGGGTTCCAGTTTGGCCCAGTAACCAGCTTGGCCCTTGCCAGCTCTAACTGCTCCCAGTGCAGTGCTGGGTGTCAGGCACAGATGATGGAGGAGGGGCTGAGTTTCTCTCAAAAATGCAGCTAAACCCAGAAGGGACCTTTGGGCTGCAGCTTTACCAAGGTCCAGCACACAGCACCTTTTATTGCCTACCTGCAGCACGATTACTTTATTGAAGCTGCAATTCAACAGATGGACTTTAGACCAGGGAGGAATGGGCAGCCAGAAGTGTTCTACCTTCTAGAGCCTCTGAAGGGTCCTTAAAGGCAGGCTGAGGAATGAGGGAATGTATCTCAGAGGGAGAATGAGAGCTTGGGTAGAGCTCGGACATTGGCCAGGTGCAGGCTGTCTGGATGCTCTGTGCTCCCTGTCCCTTCTAGCAGGAGCTTGTGGCTGATGCAGCAAGCATGAAGGCTCTCAGAAATGCTGGCACTCACATGGTGCCTGCTCTGTGCACTCCCATGAGCTGATCACTGACCTTTGAGGGCCTTGCTGGCAATACCCAGTCAGGCACTGCCCTCTTTCTCTTGGTAGGTCTTTGACAGGTGGGAAGGTGACCCCACAGGCAGCCAGTTAGACATAAGGAAGCCATTCTTTCCCCATGAAGGTGCTGAGGCACTGGAACAGATTGCCCAGAGAAGTTGTGGAGGCTCCAGTGCTGGAAGTGCTCAAAGACAGGTTGGATGGGGCCTCAAGTAACCTGGTCCAGTAGGTTAGGTCCATAGTAGCAGGGTTGGAACTAGATGATCTTTAAGGTCCCTTCCAGTACAAAAGCATTCTCTGATCTTCAATGCTCTTTCCTTACACAGACTCTACTGTAACAGTAACAGAAGATGATGGGATCAAGACCCAGCTGTATAAGCTTGCTACCAGTGTCAGCTTTTCCTATGCCAACCCTGCCTGGAAAATGTTCCTGCGCAAAGAGGTGAGCTTTGGTAGCTGAGGGCTGGCCATGGGGGGAGGCAGCTGGACCCACCTGTGGACAAAGCCATCTGTTGTCACCCAGTGTGATAGAAGAGCACAAAGATAATCCTGGGAGGAGGTCACGAGGCAGGGGATCACCCGATGGGAGATCTGAGCCCTGCTCTGCCTTTCCTGCCTCTTCTGTCTCTCTTCTCTACCTGTCCTCTCCTTCTGGAAAGCACTGAGAAAGCTACAGATCCGTTTGTATTTGGTGCTTTCCTGTCCAAACAGTGTAAATGTGTTTGCAGTCAAGCACTGTGGAGTGCACTGAGCTGCTCAGGTCCCATGGCCTCAGCACCTTATTGCTGGTCCCTCGCTCACAGGCTCACAGGATGTCAGGGGCAGGAAGGGACCCAAAGAGCTCATTGAGTCCAACCCCCCTGCCAGAGCAGCACCATACTAGCTCAGGTCACACAGGAACACATCCAGACAGGTCTGGAAAGGCTCCAGAGAAGGAGACTCCACAGTGTCTCCTCCTTGCCCCTCTTTGGAGGCTCCCTGCTCTGGCAGCAGCGCATATAGAGTACAAAACATCTCTGCAGAGCTATTCCTGCAACACCTGTGAACATCACTGTTGGGTTTTTATCCTCTTCTTGCAGGTGTTTTACCCCAAAGAAAATTTCAGCCACCCTTACTGCCTGAACTTGCTGTGTGAACAGGTAGGCACTGGTGCACCACCCAAGGTGCGCGACAAATCCCTCGGTAATTGCATCCCCTGTGGCACTTCTGCATCCCTACTGGCATTAGTCTGGAGCTCTCCAGGTCTACCCAGCCAAGCCCCAATTCCCTCCTTCCTGAAACTCAGCCTGTATAACAGCACACCCAGATGTGTCCCTTCCAGCAGCAGCCTCTCTGTTTTGCCCCTCTGCAGATCATGCGGGACACCTTCTCCGACTCCTGCTTCCGGACCTCCAGGGAGGAGAAGCGCAAGATGAAAGACCTGCTGAGTAATTAGCAGCCCAGTTCAGCCCTTCCTCCCCGTGCCTCCCTGGCTTTCACATGAGAAACCAAACCTCCACGTCCCTCTAGGCAGGACTTGGGGCAGAGGGGAAATATTCTCTGCAGCAAGAAAGCAATCGGCCTGTGCTGTGCAGTGCACTCTGCGGGTGTTTGTGAGCTGGTTTGAGGCTAACTGGAGGATTTTAATGAGAAGTTAGATTTTATAGGCTGAGAAAGGAAGGCATTGGTGATGTCTCCTTCACTCATAGGTTTACTGAGACGTACAAAAGTAAGAACTCAGACATAGATAAGGCAGAGCTGCTCGGGTCGCTCTGGCTGCTGGTCTCTCTCTCTGCCTTCCAGCTGAATTTGTGTAACCCAACTAATCAATTCCTGCTTCTAACCCCCCCTGGGCAGGTTATAGTATATGTATTTACAATATATTACAGATATTTACAGCTATATACAGTAAAAAGGTAATACAGAAACACCACACCCCTGCCAGAGATCAGAGTCTCCAAGAGGGGTTCCCAACCACCCTTCCTTCTCCCCCCCATGTCCCAGTCTTATCCCAGAATCTGCCTTACATGCCAGGTAAAGAGAGGAGATCAGCCAGAGAGGGGTTAGAAGCAGGAATTAATTAGTTGGGTTACACAGACCCAGCTGGAAGGCAGGGAAAGGGAGATTAGCAGCCAGAGCTCAGACCCAAGCCTTATCTATGTTTGGGTTCCCACTTTGGTATGTCTCAGCAAACCTATGAGCAGAGTAGACATTGTCAACGTTTGCCTTTCTCAGCTGATAACCTAATTTCTCTTATTAAAATATTCCAATTACCCTCAAACCAGCACAGTCCTCCTGCCTCTGCTGTGCTGTAGGCACTACAGGGGACCCTAACCCTGAGCAGAGGGGGACTTGGCTGTCTTTGTCTTGCTGAGAAAGCTTCTCCTTTGTATCCCTGCTAGTGGAGCTGCGGGTTGGCAACAGTGCCCAGTCCATCCAGGAGGATGGGATAAAGAAGAGGATCGTGCTGGCTGCCCGGGACAACTGGGCTAACTATTTCTCTCGCCTCTTCCCAGTGCAGGTGAGTCTTGATCTTCCCACCAGACCCTGGGCTGACTTTGGCTGTGTGCTTCTAGTCCACCTGCAGTCTCTTTCTGCTGCCCTGCCTGGCCATACATCACTCCTTCTTCTGGGTTTTCTGTACCTTCCTGGGTTTGACAGGCTACGAGAGTTGGGGCTCTGCAGCCTGCAGAAGAGAAGGCTGCCAGGAGACCTTGGAGTGGCCTTGCAGGATCTGAAGGGGGTTACAGGAGGGCTGGGGAGGGACTATTGACAAGGTCTGGTAATGACAGGACATGGAAGGATGGGTTTGAACTGTCAGAGGGGAGATTGAAACTGGATGTTAGGAGGAAGTTCTCTGCAGTGAAGGTGGTGAGACACTGGCAGAGGTTGCCCAGGGAGGTTGTGGAGCACTGAAGCACAGAATGGGATCTTTGAGCACATTGGGTGATTCTGTGATCCACAGCCTCCCTGGAGGTGTTGAGGACCAGGTTGGATGAGGCCTTGAGAGACCTGTTCTAGTGGGAGGTGTCCCTGCCTATGGCAGGGGGCTGGAACTGGCTGAGCTTTGAGGTCTCTTCCAACCTAAACCATTCTATGGTCTCTGTCAGCCCAGGGGCCCATTCCTGGTACTTGTGGTAGCATCTCCTTTCCCTGCTGCATCTTGTCCAGATGTGATGGAGCCTTTCATGCTCTCTGCTGCTTTTCCCTGACAGGGTGAAAAGGGAAGTGATGTCCAGATCCTGGGGGTTTCTCACCGGGGCTTGAGGCTGCTGAAGGTGGTGAAAGCAGCTGGGTATAAGCCTGAGCACCTGAAGATCCTCCGCAGCTACAGGTGAGCAGAAGGGCTGCAGGTTGCTGTAGGATGAGGATGTGAATGGTCTGGCTTGGGAGGGAGCTCCAAAGGTCCTCTAGTCCAACCCGTGGGCTGCTTGCAGAATGTTGGGAGAAAAAACAAACCAACGAGCTGAAAATTCCCTCTCTGGTTGCCCCAAACCAGTTGTGACTCAAGAACATTTCTTCTAATGAGCTTGGTTTTTCCCTCTCCTTCCTGCCCTGTGGTTTGCTTACAATAAGAGAGAGCTTGGTGTGAGCCAGCTCCAAGCACATCATCACAAGGGAGGTCTTCAGAGTGCTATGGTGAAAGCCATGAGTAGCCTTGGTGTAGGTTGTAAGGCAGTGAAAGGCCACTCTGGAGCATGCTGAGTTGTCTCTGTTCCTTGGAATGAGCTCCCAGCCCCATAACCTGCACCCCCAGCTCTGCTGATGCTGGCTGCTCTCAGCTTTGCAGATGTGCTGTCAGTGGAACTGAAGGGCAGCACTGCCCTGGAGTTCTCTCTGAAGACAGAGCAGCTCTGCCTGCACTCTCCAAAGGCTCCACGCATCAAGGCCATGGTGGAACTCTTCATCCAGGAGCTGAGGCAGGTGAGGGAATGGCTGTGGTGCACTAGAGAATGAAGGTGGTGCTTCACATGGACCTGAGAGAGCCCACGTGGGCTGAGTCCTTCACATCCTAAAGAGGAGATTTGACCTCCCCACTCTTTTTTTTCTGCAGGATACCAACTACGTGGTTGCTCTGCGCAGCTACATCTCGGATGACAAGAGCCTCCTTAGCTTCCAGAAGGGTGACCTCATCGAGCTGCTGCCCATGCAAGGCGTGGAGCCAGGTGAGGCAGTTTGTGGAGACTGGCAGGAAAGATGTGGCCTGGGTTCACCCACAGTGCCCAGCAACTCTGCATGTTGCTGTGCAGTAGCACAGAGGAAAGCAGCCTGTGAGCAGCTGCCGCAGCCTTCAGCTCTGCCGCAGCCTTCAGCTCTGCCACAGCCTTCAGCTCTGCCGCAGCCTTCAGCTCTGCCACAGCCTTCAGCTCTGCCACAGCCTTCAGCTCTGCCACAGCCTTCAGCTCTGCCACAGCCTTCAGCTCTGCCACCCTCTGACCACAACCCACCTGCTTCCAGCAGCCACACTCACTCACAGGGGATGTTGTCTTTGGATGCAGGAGAGCCTGGTCAGCACGATGCTCTCCTTTGCCAGCAGAGTCACTGAATCATTGTGGTTGGAGAAGACCTTTACAATCATTGAGTCCAAAGGGGGCTGGAGGTTCAGCCACCTCCCTGGGGAGCCTCTTCCAGTGTAGGAGAACCATTCAGTGAAGAAGTTTGTCCTAAGATCCAACCTACCCCTGCCCTGGGGCAGGACTTCAGTGCCAGGGCTCCTGACTCTCTGCTGTTCCTGCAGGCTGGCAGTTTGGCTCCATGGGTGGTCGCTGTGGCCTCTTCCCCACCAGCCTGGTGCAGCTGGCTGCAGCCCCTGATTACCTCAGCATCAGCCTGGACAGGTGTGGAAGGAGGAGGAAGAGCCTGAGAGCCTCCTCAGAGAGCAGGAACACCAGCAAGGAGGTGAGCTGGCCCTGGGCAGCTCCTAGGGGCTGTGGCTGGGTTCTATGGGGATGAGACCTCAGCATGAGACCTCCGAGGCTAGAGGCAGGAGAAGGCTGCTTCATCTCTGCAGGTGGCCACTCAGACACTATCGTAGCGGGAGGGGGAGGCAGCAGATGCAGATGAGGCCTCCCCAGGTCTGGCCAGGGAGGAGAAGGCTCAGTGCAGCTCCTCAGCTGACGTTTGGGGTGGGTTTGGTGCCTGTCCTTGCAGAGCTCTGCTCCCAGCCTGACATCAGAGCCCAACAGCACCTGGTTAGTCCCTGCTGGTGACAACTACACCATGGTGGACTTTGCCACAGCCTACTTCCGAGAGGCTCAGTCCATGTGAGTAAGCTCTGCTCCTGCCTCAACAGGCACACACACACCACCTGTGTAGCCTGACCCACACCAGGCCAGTTCCTGGGGTGTTTCTTGCTTTGCATGTTGCCTCTTTTCTGTCTAGGGAGAGGCTGAAGGCAATGTCTGCTGAAAAGAAGAGTGTGGCTGACCTGGTCCAGCACACCAAGGTGAGCAAAGTGTCTCCCCATGGCTACAGCCAGAACCCCAGCTCCAGCATGGCCTCCAGCTGTGTTTCCACAAGGCAAAGGCACAGAGAGCAGATCCTTGGCTGTAGTCTCTGCAGAAGTGTAGATCCCCTACTGCCAGTGCTGCCTGCAAGGCACTGGGAGCTTGTGTCTGCCCTGCAGCCTGTGTGGGATCTGCTTACCCCTGTGCTCTGGCTCTGCAGGTCCCAATCCAGGAGTCTTTGCTCCAGTACTCTGATAGTGACCTCAACGAGCTTGCCACCAAGAACTTCAAGAGTAAGTGCCTCCCTAGGACACCACCTGCAGAGGCTGGGGCAGGGGTGAGTGGGACAGCCTTGGCAGCCACACACAGGCATTGTGAGGCCCCAAGCAGGCAGTGAAACCTGAGAGAGGAAGGTCCCTCCTAAGGCATTTCTGCAGTTAGTAACCCTCTGGGTCCATGCTGGAAGCATCCAGCAACATGCACTTGGCCTTGAGTGCAAAGTGTCTGAGATACACACACTGCCTGACATGGTGCCCTACCCACTACACTCCTCTGCTGCAAGCAGCCTGTAGAGCAGGAAAGCTTCCAGGACATTCTCTACTGCCTGCCCCATGGCAGGATCCTCCTCTGCTTAGACCTGAATGGCAACTTTTGCCTTGCAGCTCTGATGCAGTTCATGGGAGATCAACCAAAAGTCAAGAACCAGAATGAAGTTGAATGCATCTATGAGATCCTTCAGGTTTGTCACCTTCCCCTGGGCAAGGTGCTGAAGCTCCAGTGGGAATGAAGGGCCAAGATCTTGCTGGGAAGAGCCACAGTGAAACCTCCTACATGAGGAAGGGAGCTGAAAGAGGCTGATCAAAACCACAGAGGGAAGGGGTTGCATGTAAACGTTTTCCCTGTGTCACTGGATGAGGGCACAACCTGCCTCTCCTCCAGGCCTGGAAAGCACTAGAGAGCAGAGGCTGCAAAGCCTCAGCTTTGGCAGAGCTCTGGAGCTGGGAGAGGAAGGGCACAGGGATGACCTGGGGCCTCTCTGCTGCTCTCATCACTTCTCTGATGCTGTCTTCTCCTTGAATGCAGCTGTGCAAGGAGAAGGAGAGTTTGCATGATGAAGTCTACTGCCAGGTGATCAAGCAGGTCTCCCACAACCCCAGCCAGTGAGTACCTGCACTGTCCTGTGTGTGAACAGCTGAAGGGGAACCATTTGCCTCGCTGCAGGCACACCAGGGCTGTCCCCTAATGATGTATTGTCCCTGCCCGCTCAGGTGCTGGGCGTTTTGCTGGGCACTGTGTTGGCATTTTCACTTCAATGGATGTTTGTCCTTTTATCTCTGGCTGCTGATACATCTGGGCACTGGTAGTGGTGCTTGGAGCAGGAATTGCCTTGATCCAAGGTGCACATAATTCCTTCTGTTCCACAGGGAGAGTGTGCTGCGGGGGTGGCTGCTCCTAAACCTGCTGACTGGGTACTTCCTCCCTTCTAACATCCTGATGCCCTATGCCACCAAGTTTCTGCAACTAGCCAGCAGTGACCCATCCAGCACCCACCATGGTATGACATTTTCTAGCCAGCAGTGATCCATCCAGCACCCACCATGGGATGACATTTTCTAGCCAGCAGTGACCCATCCAGCACCCACCATGGGATGACATTTTCTAGCCAGCAGTGATCCATCCAGCACCCACCATGGGATGACATTTTCTAGCCAGCAATGACCCGTCCAGCACCCACCATGGGATGACATTTTCTAGCCAGCAGTGACCCATCCAGCACCCACCATGGGATGACTTTTTTCTAGCCGGCAGTGAAGGAGGGAGGTTGGAGGAGATGATCTCTGAGGTCCCTCTCAACTGGAGCCATTCTATGATTCTAAGTCTCTTTGCTCTCCCAGCAGCAGCAGAGTTAAATCCAACCCAGCACCAGGGGAGCCAACACCGGGTCCTCTGTGTGGCTCTGCAGCTGAAGCTCTTCCCCTTTCCTGCAGACATAGCCAAGACCTGCCAGAGCAACCTGCGCAAGAACTTCATGTACGGCGGCAGGCGGCACCTGCCCTTCCCCGTGGAGTTAGAGGCACTGCTGGTATGGAGGGGCAGGGAACTGGGGATGCTGGGGAGAGAAGGAGGGCAGGGGCTTGCCAGGAGGCTCCATGTGGGTGGTTGGTGCTCCAAGAGAGAAGCAGAATCACAGAAATGTTCAGGCTGGCGAAGCCCCTCAGGATCACCAAGTCCTGGATCACCTCCCTGCTCCTGGGGCAAAGCTGGAGGTGGGGAGATTCAGATGGGATATGAGGAGGAAGTTCTTCACCATGAGAGTGGTGAGAGGCTGGAATGGGTTGCCCAGGGGTGTGGTTGGGGCCATATCCCTGGAGGTGCTTAAGGCCAGACTGGGTGAGGCTCTGTCCAGCCTGACCTGGTGTGATGTGTCCCTGCCCATGGCAGGGGGTTGGAACTGGCTGATCCTTGTGGTCCCATCCAACCCTGACTGATTCTAGGATTCCTGCTGGCCACAGCATTTCTAATCCAAGCCAGGATGCCATTGGCTTTCTGTGCCACCTCTGCACTCTGCTGGCTCATACTCAGTTGCTTATCAATTACAACCCCCAGGTCCCTTTCCAGCAGAGAGCTTTCCAGCCACACTGCCCCAAGCCCGTAGGGGACCGTAAGGGGGTTGGGAGGAGCAGTGCTATGCAGTAGGCAGGGGTATGGGCAGGAAAGAGGAGAGGTACTAAGGGCAATCAGCGGGAGGCAGAGAGCAGGCAGGGAGCTGATGTCTGCAGCTCTTGGTGCTCTGTGGTTTGCAGAAGGGGCGCAGTGCTCGCCGGCTGACGCTGCCGATGCCTGGAGGTGTGGAGTACGTCACCAAAATCAAGACATTCACTGTGAGTCTTCTACTCTGAATGCCTTTCTTGATCTGGACTCTGAGCCAGGGTACTCCCATAGCTACCAAAACCTCAGCCTTGCCTGTGCTTCCCCTGGCAGTTGGCCACTGGCTGCCCAGGAACCCCTCCAGTCGCATCCTCCCTGCAGGGCCTGCACAGTCTCCCCCAGCTTGATTCTTTGTGCCAAGCCCAGAGCCATGCTGCTGCCCTCCCACAGTCCCACTCTGTCTACCTGCTCCCAAGCTGCTTTGGCCTTGTCTGCCCATGGTGTTTCATTCCTCCTCTCCTTGCTTCAGGTAGCCAAGGAGCTCTTGCAGGAGATCTGTGAGAAGATGGGGGCAGGTGAACAAGAAGAGACACAGGAATTTGTTCTTCTTGCCACCAGGAGTGGTAACAACAATGACCTTGGCAAGTAGAGATTCCACCATGGGTACAGGTTGGGAGAGATTCTCTACTCCTGCTGGCTTGGGGAGCTTTCCTCTTGGTTAGTTTCCCTCTGTGCTGGGGTTAAGGACTGTGCCCTCTCAAGGGCTCTGTTCCTTGTTCTTGAAAGAGATGTGAGGATGTGTCTGAGGGTCCATGTCCCTTTGGAATGGGCAATGATTGGAGCCACAGGGACAGGGTGGAATAGAGGTGTGCAGGAGGGCTCCTGCCCCAGGCCATGCAGCTCAGCCCCAAGGGTGATGAAGCTCTCTCTGTGTGAAGGTGCAGGCAAAGTTACCAGGCCAATAAGACCAGAGGAGTATCTCCATGATTACCTGCTGGAGGACAAGTTGGTCACTGTGACTTTGCGCAGGCTCACCTGGAGGACACCTCTGCACTTTGAGAGCCAAATTTATACTGATATCCACTATGGACAGGTAAGCAACAAGGCCAGGGTGTGCACCAGGACCCTACCTAGCAGGGGCAGAGCCCACCAGGGAGGTCCCAGAGGAGCTGGAGGAACAGGAGGACTTTGCTGATGGCCTTTGTGTGCTGTGTCTGGGTGTGACTAAGAACTGAAGCTATGGATGCAAGGCAGGCAGCATGGATGCAGCCCCAGTCTGTGAGCTGTGCTGTTCCAGACGTGGCTCATGCAGTTCTGCATGCCCTGAGCCTTTGCTTGGGTGTTAGCATCCTGAGCTGGAGGTGCTACAAACGAGGCAGGATGTGGGTCTGTGCAGGTTGGCTCTCCCCAGAGCCAGGCTGCACCTGGCTGTACCTTCTGGCACATGTAACAAAGGCCTCTTTGCTGTCTCTCAGATCCTGAGGGATTACCTGGATGGGAAGATACTGCTGGGCAAAGGCAAAGACATAGAGGTGGAGGTTGGAGTTCTGGCAGTGCTCCAGCACTGGGCCAAAAATGAGCAGCAGAGCTCTTCTCTCTCCAGGTACTTCTGTCTCAGGGTGGGTCTCTGTCTCTAATGGCTGTTGGCACCACAGGGCTTGGGGTGGGTGCCTGAAAGTACCCTCTGGGTCATTAAGGAATGGACAGTTCAGGAGAACATAAGCTGCTGCTTAATGGCACTTACTGACTCCTGCCTGTAACCAACAAAGTTTACCTCCGGTTCACACTTCCTTCTTCTTACCCCTCCCACCCCGCTTGGTCTTTCGATCGTAGCTGGGCAGGGTCTGACTTAGTCTCTGCTTGCTGGCACAGGGAAGCACTGAACGAGTACACCCCAAAGCCCCTGCAGTCCTCCATCAGGCTCCAGGCTCTGGAGAGCCATGTTGGTGTTCTGCTGAGGACCAGGCAGCGCCTCCAGCCAATGGAAGCAAAAATCGAGTTCATAGGTGAGGAGACATCTACAGCTGCTTCAGTAATGACTCCCGAGAGTGATCCAAGCCCCTGGGACAGCCTGGGATGGGCCATGACACAGAGCTCCCCAAGAGCCTCCCCTTGCATGCTTGTTCCCAAGCATGGTCAGGATGGTAGAAATTCCACCTCTGCGGAAGCCTGCAGGAGATTTTCAGAGCTCTGTCCCAGCTGTGTTTGCATTGCTGTTCTCGGCTGGTTTCTGGTCAGAACAGGGAATCCATTCGGGCTGCTGAGAGCTGAGTAGCAGCAGCCTGGTGGGGAGGGAGAAGTTGTCAATTCCACTTTTTAATGTAAAACAGCTCGGGAACACTGACAGCTTTTGAGCACCTCAGGTTGTGGATTGCTGCCTGACAGGTGCCTTTGGCTGTCTTACAGAGCAGATGCTGAAGTTGCCTTTCTTTGGCTACAACACCTACCTGGTAGAGAGAGTCAGTGATGACACCATCCCCGTGCCCTGCTTCTTTGGTGTCAATAAAGAGGAGATCATTGCAGTGGATGCCATCACCCAGGTATGCCAGGCAACACCCCGAGTCCAGAGGTCTGTCAGATGTTAACTTGACCTTTAGAAGAACTCGTGCAGGAAGAGACTGCATTTACCTGCACGGCAGCAGCCCAAAGCAAGTGCCAAGAGTGGTAACACATTCAGTACTGCTCTTTTGTAAGCCCAGTGATGATGCTAACAGCAAGGCCCACGGTAGAAGTGTAGGTCACAGTCTTGACTGCCCCAATCTCGCAGGTGTTCTAGGGTCAGGCTGCCAACAGGAGCCTGCCCTGTATCATGTACACACTTCCCTGTGCCCCAGTCCTTGTCCCAGCCTTCAACAGGTTCTCCTCGGTGAGACTCAGATGCTCTTATTTGTAAGGGCTGCACCAGAAGAGTGTTCTGTGGCTTTTCTCCTTCCACAGGAGGTCTCCTGCATCATTCCACTGAAAGAGCTGCAGCAGATGCGAATCCTGAGGCCCATCTCTGCTGCTGGCCTGCCTGGCATAGAGCTCAGCTATGGCTCAGCTTACAGCCCCAAGGCTATGTGGCTTGAACTGTCACAGGTAAGGCAACCTGCATCTGCAGCTCCCTCCTGACACTTCTGAAACTGCTCTCCAGTGCCTGGCTGAGCCTCTGCCAGAGACACCTCTCCTGTCCCAGAGGTGCATGAGGGCACTGCATGCACCTACCTGATGTTTAACTATGGGAAGTGATTTATGGGGGTACTTTGCCCCAGAAGTGGCTGCTTCTCAGAACTGAGAATGACTGCCACTGATCTGTGTCTTGACAGGCTAAAGAACTGTATCACACCCTGGTCATCATCCTGGATAAAGCAGCATGGCACTCATAGAGCCTCAGGAGCATGACCAAACCCAAGAGCACTGTTCTTCTGTCTTTGAGCTTGTTCAGTGCTCCCTGCCCTATCTTCTGGAGAGGACTCTTCCAAAAGACATCTGTGACCTCAGACTGCTGCCTTCCCACACTGCCACCACAGTGTTTGTTGCTGCACTGGACCACACTCTCACCCCTCAAGTACTCTTCCTGACACCAATGCAGGCAGTGGCTAAACAAACCACCAGACACCCTTGCCCCACCACTGCTGCTCCACAGCCTGTTCCAGCAGAGCAGCTGAGCAGACACAGGCAGCTGCCTTCAAGCTATGGGGGAGAACTCTTTGCTTTTTGAATTTACTAACATGAGCAAAGACTGAGGCTTTGTGTGCCACACCAGACAGCAGAGGCTCTGCAGTGCCTGCACTGGCTGTTGGTGCTTTCCACAGGTCAGCTTTTTCTCTGTATTGACATCCAAGGGGCCCCACAGCAGGATTTGTGAAGCAGGAGGTGGTATTAAGCATCTCGATTGCAAAGCAGATCAGTGCTAATGCACAATTAACACATCTGCTG
Source organism: Psilopogon haemacephalus (assembly GCA_013396835.1). NCBI lineage: Eukaryota > Metazoa > Chordata > Aves > Piciformes > Megalaimidae > Psilopogon > Psilopogon haemacephalus. Next base: position 57,805 of record VWZI01019780.1, read on the forward strand.
GGGCACAGATTGAGCTGCAGTGCTAAGAAAGTTCATTAGTTTCCTACTGCCATAATGATGTGCATCTGTTTCCTCCTCACATAAAGAAGTCAGTCATGTCCCTGCAGCTGTCACACAGAGTGATGGCTCCATGCCTGTGGAGAAAGTGTCTGCAAAGGGAGTTGGTATTCCAGCAGAGGAGTGGCCTGGCTTGTACAAAAATGCCTAAGTTATTTTCATTGCTACAGCTATCCTCTGGATCTGAAAGGTCTTTGCCCTTCAGACTACAATAAAATAATCACAGTGATGTTTTGCAGCTATCACCTGGCAAATGTGGGCTTATATCCAGCAGGAGAGATTTCACCTGTAGGTAACTGGCAAAGCTTGAGGAGAAGATTGGGAAGGGGACAGAGCTGAGGGTGCTCACTGAACATGCTGACACACAGCAGCTTTTGCTGGTGAGCTGACTGCAGCACTAACTACATCATCTGCTGTGGTAGGAGCTTCTCATCAAGTGCTGCTCACTGTGGCCCATGAGATATTAACTACAGCACAGGAAGTTTCACCTCAACGTGAGGAAGAACTTCTTTAGTGTAAGAGTGATGGAGCACTGGCACAGGCTGCCCAGAGAAGTTGTAGAGTCTCCTTCTCTGGAGCCTTTCAGGACCTGTCTGGATGTGTTCCTGTGCAATCAGTGCTAGATTGTCTGATCCTGCTCTGCCAGGGGTGGGTGGACTCAATGATCTCTTTGGGTGTGATATTCCACCCTCCCCTTCAGTGCTCCTGCAAGGCCAGGTAAAACACCATTGTGACATGAAAAGAAGGACGAGAGAAGATAGCTGAAGATTCACTTATCTTTAGTACCCTTTCCCTCTCTCAGCTTTTGCTGCCTCACACAGAAGCACTACTCCCCTGTTTGGAAATGCCCCACCTTGTGATAAAACACTGTCACCCAGCCCTTTTGGGAGCCTCCAGATTTACAAGGTAAACAAAGCACTTCTCAGAAGTTCACCCAGGCAGCAGCTGAACTCTGTAAGCACTGAGCTGTGGAGATAGCAGCCCCCACCTGAGTGGCTGATGAACCAGCATATTGTGATGGCAAGGCAAAGCAGCAGCCAACAAGCAACAGCTGAAAGCCACTTCTGGTGTGTAAAAGGCTTCTTGTCAAGCCCTTTGTCCCCCAGTGAGCACAGCAAGCTGCTGATGAAAGTGAACTTTGAGTTGCACATTTCCAAGTTCTCCTGCTTCTAGCTGGAGCAGACCTGCAGTCAGAAGGGCCTTGAGGTGCCTGCTAGCACATGCTTCCCACCCACCCCAGCCTCTGTTTGCACTGACCTGTCTCTGGGCACAGTGGTGATGGAGTCTTCCTGTATCTTAGGCCAGTCTCTATGACTGAGTGGTGAGAAAAAGCTTCTAGAAGAGCCCACAGCAGCTGTAACATTGGTTTATTGCCAGTTCTGCACATACCCTTCAGTACACTAAAAAAAATACACCTGTTCAGTAGTGACCCAAGAGCCTGGGTGATGGCCTCTCAGGCTGCAGGCTCCTCTGGCAGCCCTAGTGCCCGAGGCCACCAGCCTCCACAGGCATGGCACAAAGGCAGAACTCCAAATAAAAGACTTGTGCCAGGGGCCTGGGCTCTTTCAAGCCCACTGACAGCCCAAGGTTCAGGTCCTTCTATAAATATAGCAGCAGAGGCAGCACAGTGCCAGTTGGAGGGCCAGGCTGCAACAGCAGCAGTGCCCTTTGCTATTGCAGACTGTGGGTGAGGTACAAGGAGTAAATATGGCTTTAGGGGTTACAAGCAAATGCTGGCAAGGTGTCAGCAATCTTGGTGCCAGTGTTGGAGGAGGTGTCACTGAAGAACATCACTGCCTAAGGTAAAGGGCAGGCAGAAGTAAATAAAGTAGAAAAACCTTCAGAATAAAAGAAAAAAGGAATCCAAGGCTCTCCATCTTCAGAAAGCAGGCATTGCCTGCATGCTAAAAACAAAATGCTCCCTCCTCCTGCCCTCCAAGGGCAGCATCCATCCAGGAACCCAACCTCAAGGTTGGCTCTGGCAGCCCTGAGCAAAGCATGTGAACTCACAGCAGAAGGCTTCTACTGGTTAACACTGAAAGGAGAACTGAGAGGGGGGAGGGAGGGGAGCAGCCATCCCAAAGCAGAGCCCCTTCTGGAAAGGCTGAGCCCTTCCCAGACTGCTGCAGGGACAGAACTTGGAGACACTGCAGAAGATGAGAGAGCAACCTGTAACCGAGCACAGCAGACAGCAACCTTCAGCCCTCTGGGCCAGGGCCACTGGAGGGCTTCAGCACCCTGCTCAGGAGGGATTCTCCACGAGTTCACAGAAAGCTGCACCTCACTGAGGACAGCAGTGAGCAAAACTGCAGCCAGAAAAGAAAGCTCACTTCTGCATGCCCAGGGAAGCCTCCGGGGCTGAGTTCTTCAGGGCCCCCTGGTCCCACTGCTGGAGGAAGGAAGGCAGCCAAAGCGCTGGATCAGCTCTCTGAGCTCTGCAGCTCCTGCCAGTCTGCCTCGCTCTCACACCTGAGCCGTGCTTTGAAAAACTCCTTGATCAGTCTCTGTGCTTCCTCCTTCACTGCAAGAGAGGAAGTGCCACCTTTGAGATGATACTTACCGCACCTGCCCCCTCTAGAGGCAACCATAATCCCTTCAGCATCCCAAGCTCTGCGCTGCTCTCCCCCCAGCGGCCAACTCACCACTCTTGCGGCCTGGGTTCTGCTCTTCAGCCAGGAGGTGGGACAGGTGCCGAGCAAAGCCCTTGAACAGATCCTGCAGGATTGGGGAAGACAAAGAGCAAAAAGCAGACATCAGTTACCTCACCAGGCTCTTTCCATGCTTGCCTTGTCCTCAACACAGGCTGGCTGCAGCACAAACCATGCCTAGATGTAGGCTAGGGGAGTGTTGCAAACCTGCAAGCACCCCTGAGCAGGACGTGCACAGAAGTGTCACCCACAGAGCACACCCAGTAAAGGACACCAGAACTGGGCCTGATCTGTGGCCACTCCATGGGTGGAGCTCTGAAATCATGCCAGAGCTCAGTGTGACAACATGAACAGCCACAAAAAAGTGGCAGAACAAGAGGAAATGGGCTCCAGTAGCACCAGGGGACATTTAGGTTGGACATGAGAAGAAACTTCTTCACTGAAAGGGTTCTCAAAGACTGGAACAGGCTGCCCAGGGAGGTGTTTGAATCCTCATCTCTGGAGGTGCTTAAAAAAGACAGATGTGGTGGCTGAGGGTCCATGGTTTAGCACAATGGTTGGACTCAATGATTTTAAAGGTCTTTTCCAACCAAACCAATTGTGTGATTCTCGTTTTAAGTGTGGAATCAACACGCTGCCACTTCAGACACACAAAGACCTTCTGGGACAGGTGAGATGCTGCACCCACAGACACCAAACAGCACATACCAAGATGTAACTTGGAAAGGAATTGTGGCATACAGATCACTTCCCCTTTCTTAGGGCCCCAGAGCACTTGGAAAATGCCTTCTCCTTCTGCTAAAGAGGATCCTCAGCTGTGCCCTACCTTGGAAGCAAATTTGCCACCCTTGTAGAAGGGGGTCAGGTACTTGACAACGATGTCTGCTGTCTCTTTGAGGGAGATGCCTTTGGTCACTGCCTGTACAGTCTTGCTGGTTCCTTCTTTGTCACACTGCTGTAAGCTTGGATCAAAAGTCACCTTCTTCTTTGCTGGGCCAACACCTTTGCTTTCTGGCTGGGACAGAATAGAAGATTTTGCCATTGTCCGTAGCTGCTTTGCCGCAGAACTTTCCATGTCCTGGAGATGGGACAGAAGAAAACCAAACCCATTGATTTACAGCGTAATTAAACCCAGCACAACCTCTCTGGGCAGCCTGTGCCAGTGCTCTGGGACCCTTCCAGTCAAGAAGTTGCCCCTGGTGTTGAGCTGGAACCTCCTGTGCTGCAGCTTCCATCCATTGCTCCTTGTGCTGTGGCAGGGAGCAGTGAGCAGAGCCTGTCCCCACTGTTGACAGCACCCAGGCAGTTCCATGTGCCCAGCACAGAACCAAAGACCAAATGGCAAGGAAGGCTGTGAGCATGGCTTGCTTCAGCATGCTCCTGTGTGTCTGGGGTTGCTCCTTTCACTTGAGAATGCACCTTGCTAATTATAGTTACAGATCCAGAGGGGGTGGAGAGGCTCATTCCAGCAAGGGTACGGTCACATGCGTGGCAGAGAGAAAAGAAAGCTGAGTGGAGGAGAAGTTTTCCACTGCAGTCTGAGCTGCTGGCACTGGCCCAGTGGGTAGCAGAGGAATGGGCCCACCCCAGAGAAAAGATCCCTATGAAGTGCTGGAGAAGCTCTGCTATGAGTACAGGCTGAGAGAGTTGGGGCTCTGCAGCCTGGTGAAGAGAAGGCTTTGACTTTGTAGTAGCATTCCAGTATCTGAAGGGGGCTATCTGAAATAGAGGAAATCAGCATCCTTTATTGAAGTCTTACCTCATCTGATGCTGGTCTCTTCCCACTCTCACCTTCCACAGCAACAGTTTGCTCAGGCTCTGCACCATCTTCAGTGACACTGCTGGGAAGAGCAGAAAGGAGGTCACCTTCAGTCACTCCACAGGGGAGAGATCACTGCATTCACTGCCAGTGCTCAAGACTCTCACCAGCTCAGCATTTTCCCAGCTTTCCAGGCCAAGGCTCTGCAGCTGTTAACAGGGCAACGTGGGGAGATTTTACCTGGGTTTTCCATCAATTTCTTCCTGAAGAAGTTCACATTCAGCAGCCTGCTGGGTCTTAAAAGCCTCCTCTCTCTCAGTCAGTGTTATTTCCATGTTTCCCAGTTCTTCATTCTCTGCCTGGGACTGTCCAGTGACAGCCTCTCCAGAGAGGGCTTCCTTTTCCTGAGGTGTAGGTTTCTCTTGACACTTGCTTTGAGAAGCCTGAGGTAGTGCTGCTGCAGAACAGTCATCTTCCTTTGCTGAGCTGCAGCTCTTGGCTTTAGATGCATCTTTGGGAAGGGAGAAGAATTTGAAAATATCCTGGGATTCCTTTTTAGCTGCTTCTGCAAGCATTTTCTGTTTCTTGCTAGGTTTGAACTTCTTGGCAGGGCTCCCCTGAGGGGCAGCTTTTGCATCTGGACTGGGTTGCTGTCGTCTCTTCTCAGGCAGGAGTACTGCTGCCCCAGCACTCTCACTCATTGCTTTGCTTCCTGTTTCTTGCTCCTGGAGAACAGAGTTTCTGGTGTCCAGTCCCAGACTGCAGTTACTGTTCCCTTGCCTGCTTGGACAACCTGCTTCAGCTTTGCCTGGCTTTACATCACTCTCCTCCTGGACCTTCAGTAGCTCTGAAGCTGTCTGGAACAAACTGGATGTCTCTGGTAGTTTTATTCCTACACGCTTGGGTTTGAACTATGGAGAGATGGAGAAGAAACTTTGGGTGCGAGAGTGCTAAGGAAGCCCTGGAAACATGTGCAGCATGCTGAGAGGAGCTCAGGGGCTGTACCCAAGGCCCCAGTGTGCACAGCCCTGCGCTGGGGACAGCTCTGAAACTCATCTATTGGCATAAGCATCAACTGGGACACCAGGGGAGTGGAGTGGGTTGAAGCCCCAGGCCCTCAGTAAGCAAACCGAGAGAAGCCTTAGAGCAAGGTGAGAACAACTTCCTCACCGTCTGGCCTGCAGGGGGCTTACATTCACTAACGGGAGCCAGCAGGACCAGTTGAGCTCACTCCAAAAGCAAAGGACAGGCAGGGACAGCAATCACGACAGAAATGCACAGCTGTGGCCACAGAAAGAGCTTCAAGTGATAAAAAAAGCAGACAGACAAAGCACATCAATCCCTCCTTGTCGAGCCCACCTGAACTCACTCACCGAGTACACCTGGGATGCAGGCAGGAAATCATCTTCTGCTGGAGACTCAGATCTGGTTTTGGAGCTGCTTTTGTCACCAGTTCCAGACCCAAAGACTGAGAACAACTCTCCTTGTTTCGAGGCTCTGTTGATTTCTCCTACCTGAAAAGAGGACAGAAATGTTCTCTAGCAGCCAGAAATCTTTCCATGCTCCTGCTCTTGCACACACTGAAAGCCAAAGTGGCAAACCAGATGTCTGCCTAGGACAGACACATGTCCCAAGAACTGAAACATCTTCAGCCAGATTTAAGGCAAGCAGCTAAGCTAAACCAAGGCTTCTCTGCTGTCAGGAGCAGTCTGAGGAACTCCTCATTCCCTTATTGCTAGGCCTAGAAGATGCATGGATTGGCTTGTACTAGTATATTGTTTCCTAAGCCTGTAAAGCCAACAGAGATGTGCATCCAACGTGATTCTGGGCCCTCCTGGAAACAAAAATCAAGACAGACTTGGAAGGAATTCAAGGTAAAGCAGAGCTTCTCCTTCATCTTTCCCACACAAACTCTACCCTTTTGTGTCCTGGGCTGCAGCAAGAGCAGCATGGCCAGCAGGGCAAGGGAGGGGATTCTGCCCCCAGCACAAGTAGGACATGGAAGTGTTGGAGCCAGTCCAGAGGAGGCCACCAAGATGCAGCTGAGAGGGCTGCAGCAGCTCTGCTCTGAGCACAGACTGAGAGAGCTGGGGCTCTGCAGCCTGGAGAAGAGAAGGCTTCGAGGAGACCTTGAAGTGGCCTTCCAGGATCTGAAGTGGGCTAGAGAAGGGCTGGGGAGGGACTATTGACAAGGGCTTGTAATGCCAGGATGAGGAGGAATGGGTTTAAAGTGGCAGAGGGGAGATTGAAAGTGGATGTTAGGAGGAAGTTGTTTGCAGTGAGGGTGGTGAGACACTGGCACAAGTTGCCCAGGGAGGTTGTGGAGCACAAAAGCACCCAATGTGATCTTTGATCATTCTGTGCTTGTGCTCCACAACCTCCCTAGAGGTGTTGAGGCTGGATGAGGCCTTAAGTGACCTGTTCTAGTGGGAGGTGTCCCTGCCTATGGCAGGGGTTTGGAACTGGCTGAGCTTTGGGGTCCCTTCCAACCTAAACCATTCTGTGACTCCCTCTCGAGCTGAGCCACCCCAGGTTGAGGGGGCAGGAGCAGCCTTGTGGCCTTACCTTCTTCAGCACCCCTGCCTTGTAGGAGTTTGCCGTTTTACTGAGGCGGAAAACTTCATACTCCAGATCCACAGCACAGGCAGGAGGGTCTGACCTGAAACACAGCCTGGGGTCATTTCTGGCAAGAGCACTTCTGCATCTGCAAAGGAAACACTGATGCTGAAGCCACCTCCCACAAAGCAGCACATTCACTCCCTCGGGCGCAGGAGTAAGTCAGTCCTAAGGGATGGAGCAGCGAATTGGTGAAGGAAGAGAGTTTGAAATCCAAGCCCTCTCTGGGCCATCTGTTCCGTTTGGAAAGCACAATGTCCCCATCTTGTGGGGCAGGGGAGAATTGGCACTCCCAGGATGGAGCTGACTTGGAATCAGGCACAGGAATCCTCACACCCGACCCTGCGAGGAGGATGCTGTTCAGTGAAGCTACATCCCTGGCCCCGGTAACCTCAAAAGGCACTCTCTGGGAGCAGCCACGGGGCTCAGGGAAGAGCAGGCCCCGTGTTCCCCTTTTCTCTCCTCTCATACCCTTTTCCTTCTGCTGCTGGAACCTTCTGATTGGCACTCAAAGCTTCTTCCAGCAACTTCAAGCAGTGCTCCCGTCCCTAGGAAACAGAAGACACTCAGACAATGCTCTCCAGAAGCCAGAGTGCCCCTCAGGCTTCCATCCCTGGAGGAGTAAGAAGAGGGCAGGCAGAGTCTCTGTTGTCTACAGGCCCAAGTGTTAAGCTGCCCTTCTCACCTTCACTGTCAGCCTGGAAATCCTCCTGCTGGAGGCATCCTTCAAGGGACAGTCTGCACCTGCCACAGAAGAGGTGTTTGGAAGAGCTGTCATGCCAAAGGCTGGGGCGGATGGAGAACATCTCAGCTGTCCCTAGGAGGGTGCTGTTTGGCATGCTCCTCCCTGCACAGTCACCCCAAGTCACTGTGGTCACCCTCTCTACTCAGAGAAGGGACAAACCCCAGAAACCAGAAGGCAAAGTGAGATTTGTCTCTGGCTGAGAACACCTGACTTTGCCAGGTTGGCACTAAGAGCTTTCCCAAACCTCCCCATCTCACAACCCCCTTTTCCAAGGTACCACAGCTCTTAGGAAGCAGCCCTTTTCTGCTCTCCAAAACAACAAAAGCCAAGAGGCTGACAGAGGAACACAAAGTGCCAGGAATTCTCTTACAACAGCCTAAAACCTGTGCTGTTAGGCAGAGCCCCAGGCTGCAGAGTCGCAAACAGCAAAGCTTCTCAGCAGTTTCCTTACAGCCCAGCTGAATGCTGCTGCATCACCACTGCAGAGACAGCCTATAGAGACAGCTGAGACATCTTCCCCTCCTCTCTTGTTTATTTGGAAGAGTTGTTTAGGAAGATGCATTCCATATCTTCACCTCAACCAAAGCTGAGCTCTGATGCACCTCCTCCAGGCCAAGCTTTCACAGCCAAAAGCTTAGCCCCTGTGCCTAGGGACTGATACCTCCAGTGTTGATGCTGTATAAATTACACACAGCTGCAAAATAGAAGGCTTTCTTCCCCCAGAGAGAACCCACAATAAATCAAAGAAGATATTTACTTGGAGGAACAAAATCATCCTTTTCTGGTTCTTTGCCCTGGAAGAAAAGAAAGACCAGTCAAACATTTCCATTCCTGCAACACACATGCAGGCCTAGAAGAACAAAGGACATATTTTAGAGCCCTGCTCCCAGGAAAAAGCAATGCTGAAGTTACAAAGGTACTGGCAAAGGCACCAAAAGGGAAGAAAGACGACAAAGAATGCGACTCAAAGCCAAGAGTTCACCTCTGCTATAGGAATATGCAAGAGAAGCTGATCAGGAAGGTGTTTTTACTGGTATCAGAGGTATTAAAGCCAACAGGATCCTCTTGATCCTGTACACAAATGTTTCCTCCCGTTATAGGGTGGCCCAGATCACGGAGAACCCAGCAAAAGCAGAGGTACAGCAAGTAAAAACCAGAATGAGCAACAGCAAGATGCAATCCTTTACTTTCCTTGGTGCCAGGAAGCCTTTGTGCCTGTGGAAGAAGCTCCCAGCACAGCACCCATGACACCAACTGACCCTGCGCAGGCTCATCTGCTTCTTGTAGAAGTTGTCCCACTCCCGTTTCCGACTCTCTTCATCAGCTTCAGCCCCGTGCCCACTGCCTTCTTCATCATAACTGGACAAGGCAGGAAAACAAGAGCAACAAACATTTCTGTAGCTGCAGCATTAACTGGAGGATGGGATTTAGCAAGCCTCAGCCATCCCAGCAGTCACAAGAGGTGCTCCAGGTCACATCCTTGCTGAACGCACCTCAGCCTTCAGCCTCGCTGCCATCCCTCAACCAGACCTTGTCAATAGTTCCTCCTCAGCCCTCCTGTAGGCCCCTTTCAGATCCTGGAAGGCCACTCCAAGGTCTCCTTGAAGCCTTATAGTTCTTCACAGAGTATTAAATAAAATTAATGTATTAAATATAAAAGCATTAAACTAAATCCCCATCACTAACACACTGAAATGCAGCAGCTGCTTCTCTCCAGACACAGCCCAAGAGCTTCCTGCCTTCCACAGCTGTCACAACCAAAATTTAGAAGTATCACAAATCAGAGCTTCAAGGCTGGTGATTATTACAGCTTCCAAAGCTACAACCACGTCGTGGAGAGGTTCAGTAAATCAAGCAGCAATCTGTGTGCTGTGCAACAGCACTGGCCATGTCTTCTCAGGTCCTGAGACCAAACAGGCTCAGGTCACAAGCACACCAATTTCCCCTGACTCAGCTGGACATGCCAGAAGAACAAAGCCACCAGTCCACAGCCGTTTAAGGTAAAGCAGAGGGCCAGGGCAGCCAACAGTGCTGCACATCCTGGCAGAGCTCCACAGGCAGTGCAGGCAGTCAAACTGGCAGCCCATAGAGCTGCATGGTCGCTGCAACTCAGCCAGAGCACCAGGAGGGAAGAGAAGTTGTCACCTGCACCCTGCCAAGTGTTTTACAGAGTGCATCCTGTTTCCCACTGTACATCACCTTCCTTTTGCTGTCAGCCCGACAGGGAAACACCAAAATTTAGCAATCTGCAAAAGCAGCTGTCCCTGGCGCTCTGTTGCATCCTCTGTGATGACTAAGTTGGGCCAGCAGGCTGAGGGGGCACTTGGCCCACGGACAGGAATGAACTCTGGCTCATGCCATGCTCTGCTGTCACGCTGGTCTCAAGCAGCTTTGGTCTGTGTGACTGTGAACAGGCTGAGCCCACTTATTGCTGAATAAAATATCAGGCTCGTTTCTTGATCCAATCACATTCTGCAGGGCAGTTCTTAGGTCAATCAAAACAGCTCTTGGCTCTCTGGGACACGAATGTGATCAAGGCTGCCAGTGTGTGTGGAAAATGAAATTCCAGCTCCTGCTGCCAGGAAGTTACAGGCAAATACCACCACACAGAAACATGTGCTGAAAACAGGAGTGGCCAAGGCCGGCAGCTGGGAGATAGCTCCTGAGAGCTGGGTTTGAACCACCAAGCACTGACCTGCTGAAACCTCTGCAGCCTCTCCTCCCACCTTCGTACAGCTCTGGGTCGTATCTGTCCCAGGAGGAGCCTGTGGGCCCGATGCAGGTTTTGCTCCAGCTGTTGCTGCAGTGCTCCAGTGACTCCAGCTGCCTCTTCACTGCCCCTGGGTTCTTGCAGAAGTCGCAGGCCTTGTTGCAAGGGGGGGTGGCATCCCCAAAGAACTTGGCTATGGCATCGTGCCGGCACCTGGGAAGAGAAAGGGGCAAAGACCTGGTAGTTGTTTTTATTGACAAGAACCCTCCAAACAGACGGAGTGTTTGGATGAAGGCTTGAGTTTTTTCCTTGCAGACAATGCCTATTCCAGCAGGAATCACAGGGATTGAAGCCCTGGAGCAGAACTGGGGTTGTTTCCCTGGCACCTTTGCTTAAGGTCTCTCTGCCTCTGCTTCCTCACAAGTAAAACAAAGAGTGTGGCCCAGCTCTTCTGCTAAATGCTGCCTGATCTTTGAGATCTGCAAAGAGGGCTATAATGCACTTAGCAGTTCTGCATCACTGCCCAAGCAGATTCCATGTCTAATCAGGATGGCTCTAGGATGAATAGCTGAAGAGGTCGTACGGATGCCTACAACCTCAGAGTTCAGCTTGTGCCTGCACATTTCGCATGGGTGAGCTTCTAATTTCATTGGTTGGGGTTTGAAGAAGAAGAAATTTATATTTGAGGAAAGAGAAGTGTAAATCACAGCCCAGAGAGTCCAGACTGAAGTGACACAGGAGCACTCCTCAGGTGATACAGAGCCTGGCTCTGCTCACACACACTGGAGCTCAGCAGCCAAGGCTAGGGCAGGGTTCTCCATCCCCCCTAAACCAGTGCCTTTGCTCACTCTGTTCTGCCAGCCCCAGCACACTAACCATGTGAAGATGATTAGATTCTTCCAGGAATCTCCACAAGATTCCTGGCAGGCAGCAGCACTTTTGGGTATGTAAAGAAGAGTTTGGTGACAGAGATACATAACACAGACAGGAAGTAATTTCTCTGCTAGAACAGTCCCTAAGTGAAACCAGTGAGGACTGATCCTGCTAGAGGAAGAAGAACCAGGACATTACTTTTTTCCTTCTTGTAAGAAAGTAGGCAGAATTCAGAGCTTTATAAAACTTGGGTTTCACAGCAGAAGTGTCCAATTGTCTCAGTCAAAAATGTTGATACCAGATAGGCAGAAGCATTTCATGAGGAATTTAGAGCCCAAGTCCTGCAGCCAAGCCTCAACAAGGCTTGTTTCAGAGGGGAATTATTTTACTGCAAGGAAGAACAAAGCAGAGATTTTTCTTCTCTACCAAGGAGTGCCCTACTTGGCTTACCAACTTCATCTGCAGAAAGTGGGTCACAGAGGGGAAAAGTAAGAGAGAGAGCACTTTATCTACTCTTATTATGAGCCCTTCAAGCCATGCCTGAACTTGCCAGAGATCTAACGACTGCAGTTTGCTTCTGAAGGCATACGCGTGCCTGGGAGGAACAGAACTGCGGCTACCAAAGCAGCACAAACCCTGCAAGGCTCTACAGCTGGCTCCCTTGGCTCGCTCACTCCCACGGCCTGGGAGGTTAATTTGCCAAGAGGAGAGCGAGTGAAGCAGCAAAGCAGCAGGTCACAGGCTGCTGGGAGCACAGCACTGTGGGCGCTGACGCAGGCTAGACCTGGCGCAGCTCAGGTGAGGAAGGTTCCCCCAGCGGGAGGCTGTGCTGCAGGGTCTGGCAGCCTGGAGAGGGCTGTGACAAAGCTGGCTTTATGTCCCCCTGCACAGCCACACTGACTCACGCTCTTTTTGTGCTCAAAGAGCTCCTTTCACAGGGTGGGGGGATCGGGATGGGGAGAACACATTCGATCCCCTTGTCCTGCCTTTCCAAAAGAGCCTCTGGTGCTGCCTGTCCTGCCAATGCAACGTGACCATAGAAATGTCAGCGAGCTGCAAGTCAGCTTTTTGTTCCCCCAAAGAAAACAGGCAGGCATTCTCATCAGTCCATGTCTCTCTCTCACCCGTGCTGCTCTGCATTGGAGCTCACTGAGGCGTGCAGGAATGGCCAAGCCCTCTCCTCGCTCCCGCAGCCTGCTCACCAGGCCTGTGCTGGGGAGGGACATCCACACACACCTCTGTCCCTGACTGCCAACAAGAGAGGTACCCCAAGGGAGGCCTTTGGTGGTGCCAGAGATCAGCTCTGAAGTCCTGGGAACGTAGAGTTCTCATTTCTAACCCATCCTAAAGCCCTCTCCCTCCAGCCTCCTGTGACTGCCTGCATTCTACTGCAGCATTACTCAAGCCAGGGCCACAGGTCTGCTTCAGCCAAGGGTGCTCACCAGCTGGGTCATAACAGAAAGTCAGGTGCAGATCTAAGGTTGCAGACTCAGACTTCAAGTCAAAAGGCAAAAAAGCCAGAATCACCAATAGGGGTGCTGGGGGGGGCAGAAATGGATGAACTGAACACAATGCTCAACAGACCTAAAGCTTAACTGAATTCAAGAGGTCCTGAAACACAGTTGGTTATGCATTAACCCATGCTGGGGAAGCTTCAAGTCACATGAGCACCTGAGGAATGCCCACAAAAGCTGATTCCCCATACATTAATGATAGTTTGGATCATTATACACATCCTAAAATTATTTCATCTTTTAAATATGTAGCTGTGCTGTTTGCCTCCCCCACCCTTCAACAGGAAGATGGAGGAGCTGACCACTGGTCTTTAAAAGGTCTAAACAAGACCATTATTTCATTTGGGGCATCCTACCTTGATCTGACACCACGGGACAGGATGAAGAGCAAATAACAACCATAGTTATTAACCTGTTTTTTTTTTTTGTCTGGCCACTACATTTCAGGAGAGTGCTAAACTGACCATGGCTGTGCCATGCCCCCTTGCTTTTGTACCCCACCTAAAACAGAAGCAGTTAGTGGAAGCAGATGGAGAAGCAGCAAAGCCACCTATCTCAAAAGAAGCTTTGCCTCTTTCAAAGCACACCTGAAAAAAAAACACAGAACATTTCCTCATGTGACCCAAAGAGGGGTACAAAGCCTCCTCCACAAAAAAAAAAAAACAAACCCAAATAACCCAATCCATCTAGTCCTGCAACAGAGAGAAAAAAATGAAAGCCTTAATAAAAAAAAGGACAAAACACACTTGAGGACAAATCAGTTACCTAGGTGCCAGCTGCTGAGTAAAAGGCATTTAATGAACTTTATCAAAGAGAAAAGCAAATTAGGAAGGCTGATGGGAAATTGTCATTTTGCACCTGTCTGAAGGATTGTCCCCTGTGTAATACCATCAAAACTTCCAGCAACCCTCTGGGACAAGCCAGTGGGTTTCAGCTGTCCCCAGAATACAAACCCCACAGTGTCAAGGGAGTATTTGACCTGTCCAAGGGCACAGAGCAAGTCCAGCATCCACCATGCCCCTTGGTGCTGCTCTGCCTCTTGAAAGAACACAGGAGCCAAACTCCTGTGTCAGATGGAAACTGGGCACCGTCAAGGTAAGCTAATTATTTCAACATCCCCCTCCCTAAACTACGGCAAGAAAAGAATCAATTCGAGTCTCTCTCCAGGGGGAAAAAAAAAAAAAAAAAAAAAAAAAAGAAAAAAAGCTGTGATTAAAAAGTAAATAAACACAATAAACACAAACGGGTGCTGGGGAGGAGATGTACAGAGGAGGTAAGCAACAAGTGGTGTGTCGGAGCTGTTAGGAGCGGGTGGTTGGGTTGCGGTGGCTCCTCGCCACCCGCCCTCCTCTCTGGCACTCATGTAACACGAAACTTCGCATCTCCGGGACAACCAATAACAAAAAAAAAAAAAAAAAAAAAAAAAGAAAAAAAAGGCAGAGACAACAGCTGGCTGTCAGCAGCAGAGCAGAAAGGAGCCGAGCGAGGAGCCAGACACAAGCCAGGATGAGGGGAGAGATGACGTGAAAGTTGAAGAAGACAAAAAGAAGCGCAGGAGGAGAAGGAGAGTTGGCGGCGCGGCTGGGGTAAGGCTGAGCTGTTGCCGGTGCCCGCTCAAGCGCGGAGAGTTAGAGAAGGAGCTGGAGCTCTGCGGAGCTCTCGGCAGGGCGAGCTGCGGAACCAGCCGCGGAGCGGAGCTCGCTGGCCTGGATTGGTTTGTGAGGGGCGCTCAGGAGCAAAGGGGGCGAGAGGAAAAGCTTTCCGTGGGATGGCAGAGACCTGCGCCGCTAACAAAGGGGCCGGCCCGAGGCTCGCCGAGCTTCCACCGAGCCGCTGCAAGCGACTTCTTGGCTGATTAGAAAGGCTGCCTGCTCGCTTTCCTCTTGCTCTGATGGAATGTGACCTTAGCTGATAAGCGGGTCTAGCACAGGGAATTCTCCGCGATGTATCGCTGCTCGGTGTGGCCGAGCTCGGCTCGGCTGTACGAGCAAAGCGGAGCCATCGGCGAGCAGCTGCCAGCACAGGCCAGCGCCGCTGAAACCAAGTGGGTGCCAGCCACATCTCCCTGCTGGAGCTAACTTGGATCCCCCAAATCCCGAAGCCAACAGCGAGCTCAGGAAAGAAACCCTGCTTGGGGAACGAGCAGGCTGTGCACGTCAAGCATCTGTGCCCAACAGAAGGAAGTGGAAAGGTTTTACACAGCTTCTTACAAGAGCATTAGAAAAGAACCCCAAAACCCAGCTCGTGTAGCAGGCACAGAAGCTGGATTGCTCAGCACAGAGAAGCCACTGCTCTGAGAGAACACGGCCATGGGCTGAGGTTTACAGGAGCAAGAAAGGGAAGGAAGAGGAAAAGGGTTCCCCAAATACATGAAATTAGAGAATCTTAGGCTCGTTAGATTGGAAAAGACCTTTAAGATCAAGTCCAACGCTTGTTTTGCGTAGAGGTGTCCCACAACCTGTGCTCCCACCTCTGCTTTGCTGCTGGGGGTGGGAAGGAGGTGGCAAGGAGACTGGACCATATAAGCCTCTGTTTTCTACCCTCTGAAGCCAGTTACTCCCTTTGGAAGCCCTTGCAGCTCCTAGCACTGAGCTGGCTAATGGCACTTGCCTCTTGCAGGAGGCACATGAGCAGACAGCTGTTTACAAACAGGTAGGGAGAGAGGCAGAAAGCCAATTCTCACAAAAAAAAAAAAAAAAAAAAGATGTCTTCCCGATCCTACACATGCCTGCAGGGAGGAATGTTAAGGATCAGGTATTTCCACTTCGTTCTGGTTAAAGTGGAAGGGAGGGCAGGTCTTTGTGACCTGCTTGTTGTACAAACACCAACCTGGAACTCCTGGGGGGAGAGAAGATGTAGTAGTTGAGAGACAAACGCCTCGGGTCTAGCCCTAGGTTCAAAGGGGACAGAGGGAAGTTTGCACCCTGCTAATGAAGGGTCTCTGTAGGTTGGTTGTTGCAGTTAAGATGGTTTCTCAAATAAGTATGGGAAAAACAAAGTTTAGGGAAAAAAACAAAACAAATAAAGAGAGGGAGGAGAGAAAGGGGAAGGGCAGAGGAGGGAGCCGGGCAGAGAAACTGGCCAAGTTGTCCTCACCAGAAGAGAATCTTGCCAGGTTTGGCTGGGGGCTTGTCTAGCCACAGCAGTGTTGTACACAGGCTGTGTGTGGGGGTAAGCAATATGAAACATATGTCTGGGTAAAAGCAGCAGGACGTGGCTTGTGCTACAGCTGCCACAGGGCGCTCAGCCTGACTGCGAAGGTTCAAAATCAGCCACGTCTGAGAGAGCAGCACAGCCCCTGACCCACACAGCCTGCACTGGGCCACTGGCAGGGACTGAAGAGACAGAGAGAGCTGAGCAAGGAGAGCAGCAGCCACCCCTCACCACTACCCTGTGCCACCACAGCTGATGTGGTTCCCAACAGCTTCTTCTGAGGAAGCAGCTGCAGAGCCTTCAGTTTGGAGTCCCCGCACCCAAGTGGCATCTTTGCTAAGATTAGATCAACATAGCTCCAAAATGTTTGTGATTTCTGAGACCAGTCAAGGAGAGGGCACAGAAGTGGCTGAAAGGAGATGGAGGTGTTTCCAGCACTCTCAGGGGGCTCCTGCTGCCTCACCTTACCTCAAACACCAAACTACCAAAGGATCCCAGTACATTTGTGAAGTAACTCTCCCCCAGGCTTGCACAGGCACACACCTACCCCTGTCAGCTTCCTGGGAAATGGTTATTCTGCTAATATTAGAATAAGACTTTCATGCTAGATTCCAGCATCAACCACCCTAAAAAAAGTCCTCTTGTACAAGGGCTAGAGGTTTATTTTTAAAACTGACCTATTCCTTCCACTGGAAGGCTCTTGTGCTTTGGTTCCCCCACTTAAAAGTGGGCTGGGTAGTGAGGAATGACCTCCTAAGGTTTTGTGGCCTCATTTGTGGGATGGAGTGGAGAAAAGCAGGGTGTTCTGCAGAGGTGTGGAGCCTGTCAGCTCGGTGCCCCAGTGGGTGCCTCAGCTCCTGCAGCTGCTATTGCAGGGAATTCAGTGCCTTTTTATATTAATCTAATATTAGGTTGTAGGCGAGAGATGGAACTTCTACAGCACTGCCTCAAGACCAGTCTCCAAATAGTGGGTGGTGGAGATGACAGAGTACTCCAGCCAAACAGCCACCCAGCCAGGGCAGCTTTATAATCTGGAAGAAACATGTGGCCTTCTTTTCCAGACCAGTTGACGAAGTCAAGCTTTTCTCCCATGACATTGGGCTGCAATTTACCAGTTTGGGTGTGTGCTGTTAAAAGGCTGAATTCTCTTGATACTGCAAACTATTTTCATCTGCTTGGGAATGAATTATAGGTCTGTCTGGCTATGTTTGCTCCTGTTTTAGGGAAAAAAAAATATATATAGTTCACAGACAAGCCCTTCAGTTTCACGTGGCTGGGCCAGCTAGAGTCATGGCAGCAAGCATTGCATTAACAATGAGGAGGGAAAAGCAGGCACTGATAATACAACTCCATTTCTATAGCCCTTCTTTATCTCAGAAGTACATTGCAAACTCAGAACAATAAACAATCACACCAGAATTATTACATGTGCTGCCAAAATGCATCTAAACCCTAGCAACACCTCGCAGCCCAGCACTGTTGTAGGACAGGAAGCACTGCAGGCCTTATGCATGGGAAGTCAGAAGCAGGTTTCAGGATCTGAGAACAAAGCTGGTAGGCTTAAGGACTGGCCAAGCCTTCGTGTTCTCAACACAGTGGCCAAACACAGCCAGAGTTTATTTTGAAGCTTTAGATGAGAACAAAAAGCTTCCCCTCCCCTTCAGCTGCTCACCACTCTCCTTCCTAGAGGCTGGGTTTGCCTTCTAAGATTTCCTATGAGCTAAGCTCATCCAATCCATTCAGGCTTCCCATCCCTCTACTAGACCAATTTTCAGCCACCTTACTTGGCTTGCCTAAGTTAAGAACACCACAAAGGATTTGCTTCTCCACAGCCACAGCCTTGGGAAAAAGACAGTGTTGCAATGAGGAATGGCGTCCTGCTTTGTGAGGTCTCTGGAGCAGTGCTGCTGAGGGCAGTGGGCACCTGCTACCTTAGGACTAGAGGCACTGGCAGCTCCAGGGCACTACCAGCAGCCTCCCTGACTCATCTCTTCTTTTAGATTACTGCAGCAACAAACACACACAAGCAAAAGTTCACAGAGGAGAACCAATGGATCAGGAGGTCACACCATGAGAAATAAACCCTGTAGAACATGACTAAGGAGCAACCTTGAGTGCAAGCCTTGCTTTCACCTACTTTCATCCTCCAACAGGCTCAGTGACTGAAATGTAGCCAGCACTTAGCAAGCAAAAGCCATTTCAGTTTGTAACTGCACCAAAACCAAGGGACTTATTCTATCTAAAGAGTTCAGAGCAACAATTAGCACACCAACCTCTGAGGGTGGTTCCACATTCTGCTGCTTTGCAGAGATGAAGTCACCCAACAGAGGGATGGGATGACTTATCCCAAGCCACACCACCAGTAACATCGCTGGCAGGCCAGGAAGACTGCCTGCACTTACTGACTTCCAGCCCTAGGGCTAAACCACAAACCCAAATTCATGTCATTTGCACTGAAATAAGTTGCTCAAATGCCACCCTGGTTGTGGAGGATAAACAAGTGTCTCTCTCCTCAGCAGCCAGTTTGAGATCACACACTGCCTGCAGTTTGACTTCTGATGCACAGATAGACTCCAGCTCAGCAAACCAAAGCCAGGCCAAAACACCTTTGATCAATTCCCACCCATCCCAAAGTACAACAGCTGGAGTAGCTTAAGGCAGACAGAGGCATGTGGGACCCTCTCCTTGGGATGTGGGTCACACCAAAGCTCTTTTCCTTGCCTGAAGCCTGGAAGCTACCACACGCAGCCAGTTCTCTGGACAATGAAAGCCTGGCCAAGGCTTTTCTCTTCAGTGTCTACATCCAGGCTTTTTAATGGCTTTATTCTCAAAAGGGCTGAGCAGCCAACTCCTGAGTGCTTCAGCATGGCATAAACCCATTAGAACAGTTCAGGAGGATCATCTCAGTGCTATTACAGCAATTTTCACAGCTTTATTCAGTGGGCACAGCAAGATGAAGCTGTATTAAAAACAAGTGCAAGCACTTTCTGGGAATCTAACTCTGCAGAAGCCCTAAATGTAGGGCATACTTTGTTTTAAGAGGGTCATCTAATCCTGGGAGCTGAGCAGCACACCTCAGGTGTCAGGCACACCCCTGTGCTCTCTCTATCCAGCAAAGGCAGGCAACTCGTAGCACATGTGGCTTTCCCCCCTACCTCAAAACCAAATAAACCCAAATTAGAAGATTTGTTTTGTTTCTTCCCCTGCCAGGCCTTGTAGCACAGAGGAGGGTGAAAGAATTGATGATCTTGTCCCACTGGTAACACCAGATAGGGGAGTTATTTTTTAAAGAACAGCCAGAAGAGGAAACAGCTGAAACCACGAAATTTCAGGCTGCCACCCCTGCCCAGCAGGAACTTGCCTGTCACAAGACATCACCATTGTCATGTCTTCCTTTTCTATCTGAGTTTCTTCATTCTTATTTTCACTTATGTGATCTCTACCTAAAGCTGTGGAGCAGAGGTTCATGCCACCAGCCTGACATGCTATGAAGGCTACATTGCACTGTGCTCATGCAGCATTTCTTCCATGAGTTCCACCAGCTTTGCTGCCATAACAGCTATTATCTCCTCTGCTCTGGAGGGTTCTCATCCTTAGTGGATGTGGTTTCAAGGCAGAACAATGAGCAAGGAAAATCTTCCAGCTGAGAAGAGCAGTGGCAGACAATTATGTTTGCTCCAAACCCAAATCTGATGTACCAACTTGGGTGGCAGCCCTAGGCTCTAGAAGAGGAGTCCAATTTGAGAGAATAAATCATCAGTTAAGACCAACAACCTTAAAAATGTCAAATCTCTCCAGACTCACCTGTTTTAAGAATAATCATTACAGCCACTGCTTCAGATACCCTGCACCACCTGGCCTTTACTTGCTGCTGGTGATTGGGAGCTTACCCAAACACAGTACAGTTAAAAACAAGGAATTAATTCTTAGAGCTGCGCTCTGAAGCCATTTCAGCACGAGCAGACACATAAAATGACTTGCTTAAGACACCCAGCACTAGCCTTACCCTTGTGCCAATCTCTAGGATAAGATCTTGGTTCTGCAGAAATCAATCAAAAAAAAAAAAGATCACAATCAGAACCAGTCCTGACCAAAGAGTTTGCGTCACAAGCAGAAGAGAAGATTGATCCATGAACAGAAATCACTTTCTTGGCGAGTTTTGTTTGTTCCTTTTTTTTTTTAAGAAGTGATTTATTCTTTACCCTTCTGCTCCCCAAGCAGGAATCCAAAAGCAGTGGGAGCTCATGGAACCAGAGTGCAAACAGAAGTGCAGTGGAGCAGAAAAGCATTTGCTCCCTCTCCACTAGGTTAGAGGCTGCACCACCGGCATTAAACCTTGTCCCTGGAGAAGTTCAACCCAAGGTAAACAAGCCACATTCCTCAAAAGTTGAAGAATAAAAACTCCTTCACTTAGCTGCAGATTGGGGACCATGGGGCAGAGGAACATCTAGTGCAGAGAAGACAAGCTCTTTTCATTTCACACCGGGCACTTTGCTAGTCCACGTGGAGTTTCACCACTCTAATCAGGAATTTCACACCCACAGGGGCTGGCTCTTCGGCTTGCTGCTCCCGGGGCAGCCCAAAGCATGCTATGAAAAGGTTAGAGCAGATTCTTTGCTAGGAGAAATTCCAGGCAGGCAGAAAGACCCCCAAAAGGAGCAAATATTTTCAGAGTGTTAGAGCCAGAAATGCTTAAATTTTTTGGAAGAAAAAAAAAAAATAAAAAATAAAGAGATGTTTTCTTCTGGAGCCAAGAGCAGAAAACAAATCACTTCACCTCTGCCTGCACTGCCTCCTCTTGCAATGGGAACAAAACTAGAGACCTGCTGACACACAAGCCTGCAGCACCCTGCAAAGGATCAAGCAACCATTTCTGGTACAGCACTCATCTGGAAAGAGATCTCTCACCCTACTCTCAAAAGTGACCTCCTCAGCTCAGAAGGCCACAGCTATGCCTCCCTGCTAAGCTGCACAGAGATCTTTCTGTAGATGCAGATTTTCCATCCACCCAGACCCCTAAGGAACCAGCTGGTGGCCATTTTTTTTTTTAAGGCCTTATCTTGGACTCGGAAGAACAAAGACAAACCCCTTTTTGAACTGCATAAACATACAAAATGTAATTTAACTTGGCTCCGCAGCCCTCAAGCCCAGCATGCAGAGAAACAGCCAAGGTCTCACTGTCCTCAGTGTGTTTAGGAAAACTGAACTGCAAGCATCCATTTGTTTGAGTCACCCAAGCCAGATGTGCAGTAATGAACTAGCTGGCTTCCTCTGCACTGTCCTGGCCACTTGGCTCTGTCTTATCACCAAGACTAGGATATTAAATTACCCTCTTCCAAGTCCCAAAAAGCCCAGTGCTGACTATGGCAACACACACAAGCTCTGATAGAATAATGACTAAGAGTTATAGTTCATCCATAAAACACTTGGTTTAGGTGGAACTCAACTCGACTTCTATTCCAGCAAATCTTGAACTCCCCCAGCTCTCATGCAAGATTGTTTGGTGTTTTTTTTAGCAGTGTCTTCTAAAATCTTGCTGACAGGGCAGAAGAACAGCAGATCTTGGTGGGGAAAACTGAGGTGCCTGACTTTGGCTAGGCTAGGGATGTTTTCAGTAACATCACTTCACAATGAGCATTCCTTCTGAGAATGAAGAAGGTGTAAGGTGTCAATAGGGCAGAAAGGGCTACGTCCACAATGGATCTCTTGATACCAATACAGGCTGGGGGATGAGGAAATTGAGAATAGCACTACAAAAACAAAAGGACTTAGAGGTGCTGGTGGATGAGAAGCTGGACACAAGCCAGCAATGGGCACTTGCAGCCCAAAAAGCCAATGGCATCCTGGGCTGCATGAAAAGAAGTGTGACCTGCAGATGAAGAGAGGGGATTCTGCCACTCTGCTCTGCTGAGACCTCACCTGGAGAGCTGTGTCTAGCTCTGAGGTCCCCAGTACAAGAGACCTGCTGGAGCAGGTCCAGAGGAGGGCCACAAAGATGATGCAAGGGCTTGAGCACCTCTCCTATGAAGACAGGCTGAAAGAATCTGGGCTGTTCAGCCTGGAGAAGAGCTTAGAGCTACCTTTCAATATCTTAAAGGGACGTACAGGAAGGCTGGGGAGGGACTGTTTAGAAGGCTCTGTGCTGATAGGACAAAGGACAAGGGATAGAAACTGGACCAAAGTCAGATTTAGTCAACTTTAGAAGGAAGTTCTGCACAAAGAGAGTGGTGAAATACTGGAACAGGTTGCCCAGGGATGCAGCTGGGATTCCATCTGTGGAAGCATTCAATGTCAGACTTGATGTGGCCCTGGGCAGCCTGACCTAGCTGGAGGTGTCCCAGCTGACTGCAGGGGGGTTGGACAAGATGACTTTTGAAGGGTCCCTTCCAACCCAGCACAATCTTTGAATCTGTGATATCTCCCCAACAGATCTGGGGGATTTTGCTGTTCTGATTACCAGCAGCAGTGGGCAGACATCCACTGTCCAGTTCATATATGGCTTCATTAGAACAATGACTTTAAAAAAAGCTCCATTTACCTTACCATGCACCGCTTGCACTCACCTGTGAGAGCCTGAAAAGGATCCAGGTGCCCCCAGGGAACACAGCTTTTAGTTTTCTCTACTAGCACTCAGTGAGGCTGGTTGATAAAACACTGCTATGGGTATTGATTGCAGTGAGGTGTTGCCATAAGTGACTTTGTTTTGGAAGGGGCTGCTTGTAGATGAAAGAGCAAGAAGTCTTCGAGGGAACCTATCTGATGTTAGTAACAAACAACTGAAAACTCTGTACCACTGGAGTTCAGCACCTGGAATTCAAGTCCAGTTAGAACTAAATTCCTTTTTTGGGAGACAAGTTAACTCAACTGAAAAAAAACCCGAAAGATGTTTTCACTGGGGGGAAGCCAAGAGGGCAGAGACTGTCCAGCTTTATCTCTGTGCCTGTAGAAACAAATGTCCCTTTAGAAGAAACACTCTCTTGCCTTTACTCAACAGTGCAGCTGAAAAAAGCACCCACAAAGCCAGATTTTGAAATTAAAACAGTGCCAAAACATGCAGACAATTAAGAGTCCTCCACCTTAGCTACTGGGAGCAAGGACTGAGACCAGATAAACTTGTTTTCCTTGTGATCACCACCTCTATAAGAAGGCTGGCAGCTTCCTAGCATTAGTCAGTGAAAAGAGTCAGTCATTCTCTGTTTGGTTCTTCTACAGCTTAAAGCCTGGAAAGGGTGAGCCAGAATGTCTTCTGAAGGCTTTCTGAAGGAATTGCAAACCATTGGTGAGAAGCTTCTCCTCAAGCTCCAGAGACTGCCCAAGGCCGACCCGGTGGAGATTGTGTCCTTCTGTGTGGTTCTTCTGTTTATTGGTGAGTGTTTGGTGGAGGCAGTGGGGCTGTCAGAATGTCTCTTCTCTTCTACAGGAGCTCCTTGCTCCACAATCTTTGTTGCTGTTGCTGGCAGCTGTGCTCAGAGGCCCAGTTTGATTCCTGGGTCTAGCTTTTACCCCTCAGTGTGTATCTCTACATATATGCAGAGCATGACAGGTAGCAGCAGAGCTTTCTCCAAAGCTCTCCCATTTAAGCATTATTTTTAACAGCAGCATTTTAACCAAGCCAGAGCTGCTGCAATGTTTTGCTGCACAGGAGATAGTTTACAACAAGTGGTGTCAGAGCATCTCACGGCCACAGAAGACATCTGAAATCTGAGACTCTTGAGTGTCATCCCTGTGCTTAGCTCAGTGCAAGCCAGGATGCTTCAGATGAGCCTATGTATTCTCCTCTGGTAATGGCAAGATGTTGCTCTGTGGGATGGGATGGCATGGAAGGAATAACAAACAGCTGCTGGACCAAGGGGGTGAAGTTTGTTTAGACAATGGGAAAAGAAGCAGGAAGGCAGGCAGGCCCTCCCCCTCAGAGAGGCACACTTTGCTCCCAGCCGAAAGGAAGGGTGTGTATCCAGCCTGGACACTCCTCCCTGGGCTGGAATTCAGCAGGGCACACCTGCTGCTTTGTGTTTTTCTTCCCTACAGCTGGTTCCTAGTACCCTTAACCTGGCAGCCCAGCTGCAGGCTCCCAGGGCCCATGTGCACACACACACATGCACGTTCATGCACTTGTGCTGTTCTGCAGGATCAAACTTGCCACCCATTCCTACTCCAGATAAACCAACACCTCCCTCCCAACACCAACCATCTTGATCTAGTGTAGAGCAACAGCTCACTGCTTTGGGAAGCAAATTCCTGCATTTCAAGTGTCTTATTTTTTCAAGCTAGATCCAGAAGACAGACTAAAGCCAACGCAGTCATGAGCATCTGTCCTCATTAAAGGGTACACTGCACACACTCCTCAGACCTGCAGTTGCCACTCCTAACCAGATCCTCAAGTTGCTTCTGACACAACTATGGGGAGAGCTGGATCTCCATCTTTGCCAGGCACACAACTCTCACTTACTGCTTGTCATGTCTGAAGCAACTGTAGGTCAAGATATGCCCCCATGTGGGTCGGTACATAGCTGAAGATCAGGAAATATCCAGTAACGATTGTCCAGGTTAAATGGATAACTAACACAAGAGAGCAGGAACTTAGAAGGAGGGAGGTGGGAATCAAACAAAAGAAAAAGGTCATCAAGAAACCAGCCTTTGTTCAGTCTCCTGCTCACCAAACAACTTGCAGAAGACATAAGGGTTGCTCTGTTATGACTGCTCCTAAGCATGGGACATGGGCATGGAGGTGGGCATGGTGCTGGATGGACTTGATGACCTTAGAGGTCTTCTCCAACCTTAATGATTCTATGAATATCCTTCACTTCTCTCTCCAGCTACTGTTCTACTGCTCATGATCATTGCCTGCAGCTGCTGCTGCTACAGCTGCTGTGGCTGTGATGGACGAGCCGACCAGAGGCGAAGGAAGACCCAAGTCCGCCCAGCCACCCGTTCATGAAGGGTGACAAGAGGTGACTACCTTCAAGGACCTGTGTGGACACTGTGACTCAGTCCTGTGAGAATGACCTTCTACACTAGCTCATTTGCATTGGCAATAACAGTACTCATAAGTATGACTCAGAGGAGCAGGAATCACAGCATGGAATCCCTCCTTTCTGTGACAGCCACCACTGGGCTCTGTGGTGTCACCAGAGAGGTAATGCTACTTTACCATCACCATCTCCCTCTTCTGGGCTGGGGTAGGGGTGCATGGACACCTTCTGCTGAGCAAACAGACATTCTGTGCTCGCCCAGTGACAGCCCTGCCACTGGGCCAGCTGAGGACTCCCTTTGTGAGCATGGAGCCACAGACCAGGGCAGAGAACACACGCACTGCCAGGTGCTCTCTTCACCAGAAGGATGGTTCTGGGTGCTAACCAAGCTCCCCAACGTGACTGGGAGGTCCACATGGCCAGTATATCTTGGACTGAACCCAAACCTGCTCTTTCAAAAGCCACCTGTCATGGATATGCTCGGGTGAGATGTCTGCTGAAAACAAGTCGTGGACCTTCTGACCCAGGCACGCCAGTTGAGGCTGTGAGTGTAGCAAACACTCCCTGCTTTATTTCATAAGCATCTCTATGATGTGAAACTGCCAAAGAGAAAGAGATCAGATCATGTGCAATACCCTTTGTAAACAGAAAGATGGAGGCAGAAGGGAGAAACTCACCAAGCTACAGCTTAATTTCATCGTTCTGCTGCTAACAGTGCTCCCTGCATGGTTCTGCTCCTCTGCTCATTGCAGGTGAATGGTCCCTACAGAGCACAGGAGCTACAGAGATGAACAAATCCCTGTCCTGGCCTGAGGGACTTGTGCCTGACCCTCTGCACTGTGTGCAGTTCATTTCAGTGGGCACAAGCATTATGCCTAAGGTATGTCCATGAGCATACACAAAGGCACTTAGGAGTGACAGAGTCACTTTGGGGTGCCCATGCAGGAGCTGACAGGAGGCACTGTAACAGAGCAGAGCCAAGAAGGGGCTGTGTGGCTGAAGTCAAGTGCAAATAAATCCCTTTTCCATGATGCAGCCACTGTGTATGTTTGGTTTCCACCTTGGTAAACTTGAGGAAGGGATTTATGGGAGTACAAAGCTATGGCACAGGCCACAACTTTCACAACAGGGACAGCCAAGCAGATGAGCATCATGCTGCACCCAACTGTCAGCCACCGGGCTGGGGGCCCCCACCTGTGAAACCAGTCACCCTTATCAGAAGGGATTATAAGTTACATGCATGCAGAGAAGTCATCTTCTACCCTTGTATCCCAGCTGATAAGTGCAGAGGAGTCAGAGGGCTCACACACATGTACATACCAGAGCCAGCATCTGGCTGGAGAGAAAAGAATCACCACTCTTTGTAACAGTGGGCTTGGAAATACTCTGCACACATCAGAAGGGACACAAAAAAGGGGCAGCTTTGTAAAGAGATCTGTTTTCTCTGATGCCTGCCCCCAGATTAGTAAAAAGCACATTTACATCAGTAGTTCACTGTGTATTTAATGCACTCATTTTTTTGCAAAGCAGCTAGATTTAGGTATTTTGCCTTTTTTTGTACCTCTGCACACTAGAATGCACCCACAGGCAGCTATACAAAGGCTAGTCTAAAAATCCTCAGACCACCACTGTTCCTTTTAAATTAACAGAAGAAAAACTTTGCAGCAGCAGATGAGGACGTTCCTTAGAAAGGAAATACCTGAGCCCCAAACCTGACAACTGCCAACAGAAGACTGCACTGACACTGAGACTAACAAAACTCTGGCCTTGAGGAAGCTGTCCCAGAGCTTTCACCCCCACACAATGTGCTGGGAGAGGACAAGCTCCAGCCTGGCACCAGCTCACTCTGATCCACATTCAGAGATGCATCACACTGACCTCTGTCAGAGATGTCTTTGCTCCTATCTCTTACAGAGCTGTGGCAATCAAGGTGCCATAGGAGGTCTCTCTTTTGCAGGAGACAGACTTAACAGATGTTTCTGTATTCTAAGCCATGAGAACTGTGACAGAACAGAACTTGCTTTCTCTCCTGGCCTGTGCCAGACAGTGCCAGCCACAGGACTTAACAGAGTGCCATTGAGAAATGTTTCAGCAGCATGGAACCAGGCTGTGCTGACAGTCAGGAGGAAGCTCAGCAGGCTGGAAACAGACCAACGACTGACAGGTTGCTGTCACCAAGAACAAAGCTGCCAGCCCTTATCTCAACAGGAAAAGCTACATGACTCCCAGTGGTGCTACAAGTTAAACCACTGACAGATACCAGCAGAGGGGACAAGGAGAAGTGGCTCCTGGCTTATCTCTGCCACTCTAAGTTCCTGAATTAGAAACAGAATCAACACAGCAGTGTTTTTAAAATGGAGAGAAGATGAAGCAGCTCTCTAGAGAAGGCAGGTGGAAGAAGCAGAGGAGCAGCCACCATGTAGAGGAAGGGTCCCTGAACTGATTTCTACAGACTTGCCTGGACCCCACAGGCCTTAATGTTCTGCTTTGTATCAGTTTGTGCCACTGTACTCAGCTGACTGCTCCTGCCCAGCTTATTCCTTTGGGTATGCCAACTGCTTGCCTGGGCTGGGCAGAGTCTGCTGCCCTCTTGCATGTTGGCCTAAAAGGTGCCCAGCACATCCCCAGCTTACTGCAGCTCTTCACTTTCTGACTACAAACCTGCCAGCCTCTGGGTCCCTGCCCAGCACTCACACAAGCTTTTGTGGTTTGGGTTGCAATCATTACCCACAGAAAGGGACCTGGAGTGCCCTGAGCACTAGTGAGGATGGATCCTCTCTTTCAAAAAGGGACATTCAGAAGAGCAGAGATTAAGGGAAGACTCCTTCAAATACAGCAGCTTCTGTGAAAGCCTGAGTGAGCCTGAAGGGAACTGCAGGGGAAAAGAGACACTTCAGTCCTGATGATACAAGTGGTGAAACAGCTCCTCTCTAGGGACAGCAAGGCCAGAGGCTCTCCAGCAGAAGTAGTGGAAGTTCTACTGATGGCTTAATGGAACAGCTCCTGTTCTGTAACATTATCCCTCTGGTTGCAAAGTGATTTGCTTGGCCTGTGACAACCAAGTCTCCTTTTAGCTGCAGTCTCACATGCCATGCTCTCCTCCTTTTCCCCTCCCACTTCTCTCCAGCACCATCCCTCTGGCTGTGTTCCTTGCTGAAGAAGCCAAGCAGTCAGATTTATTGCAGCTAACAGCAGTGTGAGGCTCTGTAGTGAGTTTAACCCACCTCAGCTGTCATGATGAGGTTGGGACTGGAGGGCAGTCTCATTCAGAGTCTCATTTGAGATATGGCAGTCTCCTGGCAGAGCTTACAATACACATCCAGCCAGGATCCAGGAAACAAAACTCTTCTTTCTCCACCACCACCTTCAACAGTTACAGCAGTGGAGAAAGCCATGGAGAGAAGGAAATGTCTGAGTGAGAGCTGACCTAGGTTCCCTGAGCTAGGCTCAAGGCCTTTGATTAGATTAGCCACACCTTTGCAGGAAAGGCAACTGTTAATAATTTACTGCAATACAAACAAGCACCTTCCACACTCTCCCAAGTCATCAGCAGCACCAAGGGGGTCTCTCACCACCAAGATCTCTTGAAGAGGGTCCATAGGACGAACCAGAAGCAGCATCCACAACAGCTTCAGGTATTTATAAAATCACACACAATCAATTACTTCAGGCCATTAACTGGAGTTAGCAAAAGGGTCAGAAGCTTTCTAGTGCGTACGCAGGGCTGCTGCCTTTGGAACTGCAGAACTCAATTTTGGGTGCCTCATTTCTAAAGGTGAAGGAAGCTCTCCAGAACAGCTTTCATGTCCCGCTGATGATCTGCCATCATTCCAGAAAACAACTCATGGACTGAATACATTTGGCTGCTGAGAAAGAAACAAAAACTTCACCAGAGAGAAGAGTGAGCTTGTGCTCCTAGTCAGATGTGACTTGCCGAGGATGAAACCTGCTGCCCATGACTAACCTTTTCCTTACAGAATTAAAGATACAGACAGAAGGGGCAACAAGTCAGACAAATTGCCAAAAATAACCAAAATCTCTTCCTGTATCACATCTGTACAGTCCTATTTGAGAGAAAGCAGGAGAAATAATTCATCTTTTCCCTTGGGAAGCAAGGAAGCAAAACCACAAGAAGCTTGCAAAGAGGTACTGAATGTTCTTTAGAAAGCAAATAACCATTATGTAAAGGAACAGGGTGTAGAACCCATGGAGATCCCAACTTCAATTACTGCTGACCCAAAGCACTTCACGGGAGGCAAGCTTGGGCTTCTACTGCACAGTGTCACCACAGCAAGCACTGTTAATGGGAGATCTTTTTCACCAGGCTGTTGCAAGCCTCATGGAGCAACAGGTTGTATCTAAAGATCTTTCCATACTGATGCTGGGAGGTTTGTTTGATTTTTTGTTTGTTTGTGTTTAAAGAACTCAGAGTTTAAGTGCCCAGCTCCCTTTTAGGGATCTTTCCAATGGTACCAAGGACGTTCTCCCCTGTCTGTCTTGCACAGGCTGTACAGTTGACAGAGACTGAACATAGCCGGAGAGACACTGTATTATGTGAAATATTGATAAACTGAGATTAAAATAAATCTCAGCTGCCAAGATCTCATGAAGCCAGAAGCTTTCCTCTTTACATCTCTAGATCTGACTGTGAAACTGACCTCAGCTGTCTTTTTTTCCTGTGTTCATGCTCCTATTTCTCTCCTTTTTGGAAGAGGGATGCCTGCAGTCATCTTAGGACTGGGGCTCAAAGCACCAGCACCTGATACTGTTCTTGTCTGCCTCCAGCAGGGTGGAAGCCAGCATGTCACCAGTACAAGAGGCATCCTCTGCTCTGGAAGACCTCAAGAGACTGATTACAAGAAGTGACTGGGCTCTTGGAGGGCTAGTGGTGATTGGCATCTTCTGCCTTGTTTTTATTGCTCTCATCTTATTTGCTGCCATCTTTGGGTGCTGCTCATCTCCAAGGCACAGACAGTAGTGGTTCATAAACAGTGGGGCTGAGATGCAGTACTTGGAGCCCTGCAGCTACTAAGCAAGAATCAGTTTAGCCACAAGTTGATCGTGGGGTTCATCAAAAACTTTCCCACCTTCTACTATCTTTCTCTCCATGCAGCTTCCCTGCATCAGGAGCAGAGCAGCAATGCCAGTGAGCTGTTCTGCAAGTACTCAGTACCCCAGGCTGGCTGCATTCAGGAACTGCACAGCTCATCACATACCAAAGTCAACTCAGCACTGCCTCATTTGCATTCAAGCACAACCACAGGCTAGAGGTGGCAAATGGTCAACCACCACCTAAAACTGATAAAGATGTCTTCCTCTGCTGCAGTTATGTGGGCTTCTTTCCATCTTGCAAATGGGCAAAAGGAAACTGACCAGCAAAAGCTTTGTCTAACTCCACTCTCTCAAAGCAGCTTATACCATTGTTCCCCTGTCATACTTGGACAATAGCTTAAATATACTATGCAAAACCTTGCTTGGCGGTGTACAAGTCTGTCTTTATTTGTTCTTATTTAGAACCTTGCAAGGTCAGAGGTTCAAGGTTTGCTTAGTGAACAGAGCTCCATGAATTCTAAATGTT
>VWZI01019780.1:88434-99135 GCA_013396835.1 Psilopogon haemacephalus
AAAAAAAGAGAAGTGGTGTTCCTGTCCTGCACACTTCTGAGCAGGGAAGCCAGGCAGTGGTGCTGCAATGTGACTCTGGGATGCATTTGCCTTGTTATACAGTAGGAAGAATGTACCCAGCTGGGGGAGGGAAGGAAAAGTAAGGGAGAGAAGTGGCTTCTAATTAGGCCAGTGACATTTCCCTGCAGAAATCTCTCTTACATACTCAGTGAAATCCTCTTTCTATCAGTACCTATTTGAGTTTCCAAAAGCAGAATGTTTTCTCTCTGTCCTTGCTCCATTATTGTCTCATTGCTGCAGTGTAGCTCCAGAGAAGATCCTGACTTCACAGAGCTGTCAGGATCCTTACAGTGTGCATGAGTAGATGCTCTAGGATGGTTACATGGAGCTGGGCCTCACTGGGATCCTGACTTCAGAGAGCTGTCAGGATCCTTACAGTGTGCACGAGTAGATGCTGTAGGATGGTTACATGGAGCTGGGCCTCACTGAGACACTACCCTGACATGTCCTGTTACTGCTTCTGGCTTGTGCAAGCAAAACTAGTTCAGTGATTCCAGTCCAGTTCTCATGGCACTAATGTCCATTACAAGAAAGGACTGTCTAAGAAAATCACTCCACCTAGTGAGCGTAGGATACAAGGAGAAACAGATACCAAGAGCAGGTTTCCTGAGGTTAGTATCCAACCAGATCAGCAGAGCTGTCCCTCAGATGACCCAAAACCCAGACACAAAGAGCCATCTGGCTGCTCTTGCTATGAGCTGGCAACACGCACCAGAAGGAGCAGAGCTACTTAGCCAAGTAAGTGGATCAAGCTCTTCCAGGAAGAAGCCTCCTAGTAGCTAAATCCCAGAATCACCCTGACTTTGGGCAAAGAAGTGCTCCTTTGAGTGCTCCCAGATTCAGTGTTCTGCCACAGCTCAGTACAAGCAGGACCTTCCCAGAGCTATCCCATAAAAACAAGATTTGGTTACCAGGTGTGACCACACGGAGAGAACATGCTCAGCAAGGCATCAAAAAAGCAGCACATGTTAAATTGAAAAGTTGCCCTAGACACAGGCATGAAGTGAAGCAAAATGCAGACCTGAAAGCCAGACACATGTTGCCCATGTTCAGTCAGTGAGCAGGGACTGCTCTCTAACCAGCCAAATGACAGCCTTGATGTCTTCCCCAGCACAGAACAGCAGTTAGAACAATTACAGCTTACAAGTCAGAACTGAACCTGAGCAATCAACATTGTGGCTGCTGCTCTGCATTTAGATTGGGCCTGTCCATAATTTGGGCCTGTTCTTGAAACAGCCAAAACACCATCAGCTCCTTCTGAGGTCAGTAAGAATCACAGATTCTCAGTGCTCTGCAGAGTGGAGCCCCTGAGATTTAGAGAAACACTCAGCCTAAATGCTTCCAGCCCATGCTGATTAGGCTGCCTGTTTCCTTAGATGTAGTGAAAGAGGAAAGAGTCAAAAGAAAAGCAAACGTAGCTAAGCCATCCCATCATCAAAGACATAGCATAGTGAAACCCACAGCAGAGGACTTAGAGTTTAATATCACCATATCAGGCTCCAAGACCAACATCTCAACTGACTCAGAAGTGTCTCAGGGACACTTTCCTCAGCCCAGACAGCAAAATATCATGTGATTCATTCAACATTTTCCTTTTGTGGAAGTGGAAGATCTCAGCCCTAACAGTGCCTCAGAAAGGGTAGGGCATGTTTCCCCCAACATCAACCAGTGCTTGAAAGAAGTGCACTCACCCCAGCTGCTCACAGAAGTTCACAAGGGCATCAAAAGCTGTCATCACAGCTTTGTCAGATTCTTTTAAGGTGCCTTTTTTTTCCTGAAAGCAAATGAGGACAGCAGCTGGAGTCTTCCATTTAAATAGAAAGAGACAAAGTCACTCTAGTGATAACCAAATCCAACCCTTCTGGTCACTCAGGAGCAGCAGTGGATTCCTCTACACTGAGCAGCTTTAAGGTTTGACAGGGTGCTGCTAGGCCATCTCATTTCAGCTACATTACCACCTAGGAAGGTTGGAACAGATGATCCTTGGGGTCCCTTCTATCCTGTGATTCTGTGAATATGACAGTCAAGTACAGACACCATCCTGTCCCTGCTCCAGACTTCTGCTCACCCACACCCCTCTGTACACAGCTGGAGCTGGGTCTGGCTCTCCTTTCCCTTTTCCTGCCTCACCCCCTTCTGCTCTGCCTTGGAAGAGGGCTACAGACAGCCTGAGACCAGCAAAACTCAGCACTGCCTGTTCAGAGGTCACTGCCGGCAAAGAGGCAAAGCAGATCAGAGCAAAGGCAGTGGATCCAGGCAGGGGGATGCTGCTCTGCAGATCTTACCTGGATGTTGGAGAGCTCTTTCTTGATCAGGAAGCTGACTTGGTCCCGGTCGTTCCTTGAGTAGTAG
Source organism: Psilopogon haemacephalus (assembly GCA_013396835.1). NCBI lineage: Eukaryota > Metazoa > Chordata > Aves > Piciformes > Megalaimidae > Psilopogon > Psilopogon haemacephalus. The sequence continues at coordinate 90,847 of VWZI01019780.1, forward strand.
AGGCGGCAGAAGGAAGCCTTCCCGTCCCGCCCAGCTCTGCCAGACTCCTGGTAATATCCAGCCATTGACTTAGCAATATTCCAATGGGCCACAAATCTGCATGTGGTAAGAGAACAGCAAACACAGGCCTCCAGGTTTCTCAGGTGTTGCTTGTGGGCATCAAAATCAGTAAAACAATAGGGCAGCAAAGCCATAAAAGACTGAGGGTTCAGCAGAGCAAAGGATTGAGCACACAGAAATCTTAAGTCCTCTTTGCACGAGACAAAAGGAAAGCAGCAGAACTATAAGAAAGCAAACACAGCTGAGGAAAACATGGGCAGGATGTTGCTCCCAAAGGATGGAAAAGGAGGAGCACATGAGTATCCCAAACGTGCAGACAATTGTACAGCTGTGATGAGAGAATAAGGACATTGATTTAAGGACTTGGGGAGATTTGACCATAAAATGCAGCATTAACAGGAAAAAAAAAAGACAAAAACAAAAAACACCCCAAACAACCACAACATAAACCAAAAACCCAACCAAACAAAAGACCCCACCAAACAACCACCAAGCAAACTGCTATTTATTTTGTGGAACACAACCTGAACATTACAGACCCCACTTTGAAATGCTGGATTTTACAAAGACACTTCTCTGCCAGCAAAGCCTGCATGGGAGATTCTCTCTCACCAAGCTCACTTGTAGATGAGGACACCTTTCCCAGCCAGCAAATAGGCTACTGAAACATTACTAAACTGAATGTAATCTCTGAAGGAAGGTTTAACTCATTGCTGCAAGACTGCTTTAAACCTGCTTGTACCTGAACATTCAGCAATTCATTTTACAACTGTGGTGAGAGGATTCTCCACCACAGTAACTCTGCCAATGTTCTAAGTACCAGTCTGCCTCAAAGCCAGCATGCTCCAGAGGCAGGTATGATGCATATGGGTGCGGCAAAAGATTAAATTACAAAAGCAAGCAAACATGTTTCTCCAAACAGAAACACTCCAGGAACAGGCCAGGCAGGAAGCACCAGAGCCCTACACATTTAATCCCCATCAGGAAGTTTACTGAAGGGATTGATAAATAATCTCAAACCAATCTGATTTAGCAGTGAAGACAGAGGAACAGATTCCATCAGGAAAAGAGACACCTCTGTTTGCCTTTTTGTTCAAAGAGTCACCTCTAGAACTTGTCAGACCTGATCTCAGCTGATAACACACACATGAGAGCTCAGAACTCTGCCAAAACAGAGTGAAGGCTTTTAGCCTTGCAGTGCCACACCAAGGCCAGCAGTGCCTTGGTGCCTGGGCTCAGGTATAATAGCCTTCAAACTATTAAAGAACATCTTAGAATCACAGAATGGTTTAGAATGGAAGGGACCATAGGCAGGGACACATCCCACTAGAACAGGTCACTCCAGCCCGCCCTCATCCAACCTGGCCTTGAACACCTCCAGGGAGGGAGCAGCCACAACCTCCCTGGGCAACCTGTGCCAGTGTCTCACCACCCTCACTGCAAACAGCTTCCTCCTAACATCCAGTTTCAATCTCCGCTCTGCCAGTTCAAATCCATTCCTCCATGTCCTGTCATTACCAGACCTTGTCAATAGTCCCTCCCCAGCCTTCCTGTAGGCCCCTTTCAGTTACTGGAAGGCTACTATAAAGTCTCCTCAAAGCCTTCTCTTCTCCAGGCTGAAGAGCACCAACACTCTCACCCTGTCTTTATAGCAGAGGTGGAGTTATTTGAACTCCACTCTTTGGAAACTAACCACATCCCCAGCATATTTCAGCTGTATTTCACCCTCAACCAGCCCTTTGCACCTCAGTTACTCTGCCTTTTTAAATGACTGCTGCACTGAACAGGGCAGAGTGGTTTCAGCAGACTTCTCATTTCTCTGTTGGGTAACATGCATCAAGCAGCAAAGCAGCCTGCTCCTGCTACAGGATCCTGCTATCTGGCAGCACAGCAAGAAGGATGGCTCAGTTCTGGACAGCTGTGACTATCTCAGTGATGTCCTGCCCCTCTCTCACAGTGTCCAGAGAAATTGCTCTGTGTGGATTTCAGAGCAAAGACCAAGACTATGTGAAGTGTGTGAGCTGCACCCCAGTTACCCCTGTACTAAGTAATCACAGCTCACAACACTAACTCGGCACAGCTATACTGCAGTGCAGGAATTCTAGCAACACAGAGTAATGATGGTTCCCCAGAGGAACAGCAATTGAAACCATGTGTGAAGTTTCTGTCCTTGAACCAGAGTGGTATTTGGTATTTTTATATGGTTACTGCATTTGTGAACTGCTTCTTTCTCCCCACCCTTTCACGCACTGCAAAAAGAAATGTCTAAAAAAAGCTGCCCCTGACTATTTTAGGAGAGGGTGTAGGAATTATTTTAGGTGCAGATTTTCTTCCCACTCCTTTCTGACAGCAAATATTGCAGTAAGAGATGTGAAAGGGACGGTTGTGATTGCATCAAGATGGCTTGTTGTGAAACCCAGGAGGGTGTGGCAAAAAATAAGCATTCCTCCATTTTTCTTGGGTTTGAAACTAACTGGCAAAGAGAAGCTCTGGTGTCTTGCTTTTAATCTCTTTACAAAACCCTTCCAAGTTTGTTTTTACTGCTTCTAAGATAAAGGCTTTGAGTGACCTGTTCTAGTGGGAGGTGTCCCTGATTATGGCAGGGGGTTGGAACTGGATGAGCTTTGAGGTCCCTTCCAACCTAAACCATTCTACGATTCTATAAAAATCCTCCAGCTCTGTTTTTGTGGGGTTTAGCAAGTATAAAGCAGACATTTGTGACAGATGTATCAGGTAACAGAGAGACTGAGGCTTTCCCTTCCCACTGCTCAGGTTTCAGGCTCTGGTGGTGCAAAGCCTTTAGCCTCACACACCTGACGTTTGCTTTGTCTACTCCCATTCCAAAACTGATGGTTGCTACAATAACTGAGATCTTCTCCTCCATCCATTCATTCTGGACTGAAGTCCTCTCATCTGCCTTCAGTCCTGGAAAGGGAGAAAAAGAAGGAAAGATATAACAACATAGGAAAAGAAAAATAAATTAAAAAAACCAATTCCTCTTCTTCCATTCCCCCACTGTGGTCCAACCCACTCACTGAAGCTGACTGATGCACATGCTCCCCTTTGCCCATGATTAAACTGGTCTGCAATCACGCAGAAGTCAGAAGCTGCTGTTTCTATTCCAAAGAGGAAAACTCACATCTCTCCTGGGATAAGAGCAGTTGTTCTATTTAGGCCACAGAAGATCCAACAAAACCAACAGTTCTGGAGTAAAGGGAATGCCCTTCCCTTGAAGGCCACACACCTCCATAGAACCATAGAACTATTGTGATTGGAAGAGACTTTTAAGAGCATCGAGTCCAAGCACCCACCTAGAGCTCATAATCCCACTGTGGTTAAACCACATCCCTAAGCACCACATCCACACATCCCTTAAATGCCTCCAAGGATGGTGACTCCACCACTGCCCTGGTCAACGTGTTCCAGTGTTTGATAACCCTTTCTGTAAAGAAACATCCAGCCTGAACCTCATCACAGACCTAACTTGTGAGCACCAGGTGCATTGCAGACCTAGTCTGGAAAGCTCTAGCCCCAACCCAGACCTGCAAGGTGATCTCCATGTCTCAGGAGCTGCAGCTTCCATACCTGCATGATATGCCTTGGCTTTCACTCCTCGGTAGCTCAGCTCAATGGCCAGCTGGTCACACACATCCCTGGTCCTGCAGTACACAATGCCACAGCCACACAACACCTGGGCAGATAGAGAAAGTCCATGGCACTGGCTGAAAGCTGTAGCTGTTAGTGTGGTGGGGACAGGAGGGATGCCTAAAGCTCATCTCATCACCAAGCTTATTACCCAGCAGCTGAAAGACACTGTTGCAGCACAACAGTAAGGCAAAACCAGCTTCCTTAATATTGACCAGTTATGGTCCCCTAGTCCTATCCCAGTGGGCACAAGGCAAGAAGCCTCCCTTCCACCTTACAGAGAAGCTCAGGTGCTATCACTGAGCTGCTGAGGGTTATTATGGGAATAAGAGTTAGAGTAGGAAACTCAGTACCACATTCCAAAGGCTTCTGTTCACTCTCACCACAACACAATCACAGAATGATTGCCTGGGACATGGCAAACCAGGACAGAAACATCAGTCACATATCCCAAATCCATTCTCTTTTAGACCAACTCCATTCTGAGGACGCTTCCAAAAGGAACACAGCCTCCATGTTCTACTTGGGTTAGAGGAACTAAAAAAGTACAGCTGAGCACCATCAGAGGAACCAAAAAGCACTTTCTTTCCAGGGACTTCTTCCTTCCCTGCCATACCAGGGACCCAGCAGGGCCACACCAACTGCTGGCAGTCCACTGACCACGAGGGCAGATTTTGTTCAGTTTGGCCTTCTTCCCCCAACATAAAACCTACCCCAGGGGTGTTCTTCACTTCAAGTGCCTTCAGACAGAAATCCTTCAGGTTGGCGTACGGATCGGTCAGGAGCTCTTTGAACTGCACATCGTAGAACAAGTTAGCCCTGAAGCAAGGAGTCTTAAACGTGGCAAGCGGTTGCTTGAGCTTGAGCACAGCCACGATGTCCTCCTGGACCTGCCTGGTGGCAGTGGCAGTCAAGGCCACGCAGGGTGTGGTGGGCAGGCGGGCACGCAGGCTGCCCAGGCGCAGGTAGTCGGGGCGGAAGTCGTGGCCCCACTGGGAGACGCAGTGAGCCTCGTCGACAATCAGGTAGGACAAGAGGTTTCGGGTCACCAGAGAGTTCAGGGTAGGCTGGAAGGAAGAGGCAGCTGCCATCTCTGGGGTGATGTACAGGAGCCTTACTTGGGGCTTCTCACTTGCTAAGTCGGCCAGGATGGTCTTCTTCTCCTGGGCAGAGAGCTTGGAGTTGAGAGAGCAGGCTTTGATCTTCAGAGCCAGCAAGTGATCCACTTGATCCTGGAGTAAACACAACATTTGCATGAAAAAGTAAATGGAAATAAAGAAAAGCACCGAGAAAGACTACCAGGGAGAGCCAGGTGAGGCCCAACTTCTACCTGCCAGAACGACACACTCCTATGGGCTGAATATTTAGCTCTTCAACTCTAGATGCCTTTATCTCCAGCCTAACCTTTCCAGCCTCCAACTTGCAACTGCAACTCTGCATCTGTTCACTTGAGGAAGGTCTTTTAGCTGCTAGGTGACACCAGCAGGGATCTGTGCGAAGTAACTCAACTGTAGGCACAGTGAAACACGTCAGCAGCATGTCTCACCTCACTCTCAAGGTGTCACAGATGGAAAATGAACATCACCACTCTGCAAAAGCAGGGTGCATTTCATGCCAGAATAGCTAAGGGACAAAAGACAAGGATCATGCAAATCACCACTGCACCACAACCAAGTCTGCATAACAATCACACCACCAAGAAAAGACAGCATCACATCCAGATGCATCCAGATGAACCCTGGACACAGAAATTCGCCCCCGTGTCCCTATACTGAGCTGTTCACCTGCACTTAGCTACAACTTCACACTTCAGAAGTGAAAACCTGGTAACTTAAGTAGTTAAAAACCCCTCACACCACAACAGCCAAAGCAGCAGCCTGCACCCTCACAGTCACACAGAGTTAATCAGATGCTTTCGAGAAGTCTGAGTAATGCTGCAGCTGCTCTTGCAGGGAGATGTTTCTCCCCAACAGGTGCTGAAACAGTAGAAAAGGCAAAATACAGGCAACAAAAAAGGTCTCACAGATGAAAGTGCTCAAGGAGCAGCTCTGCTAAACCAGCTGTCAGGACAGAAAGATTGACTGCAACAAAAAGGCATCTTGATGCAGAACAAATTGTGCCTTGAAAGGCAAAGTCATCTTTTGCTCCTCAGGGTGGTGAGACACTGGCACAGGTTGCCCAGGGAGGCTGTGGATGCCCCCTCCCTGGAGGTGTTCAAGGCCAGGCTGGATGAGGCCTTGAGCAGCCTGGGTTAGTGGAAGGTGTCCCTGACCATAGCAGAGGGGTTGGATGTTCTTCAAGGTTCTTTCCAACCCAGAGCATCTTGTGATTACTTTGTGAGTAAAAAGCAATTTTCCTCCATGGAAAGATTCAGTTTGGTCCATCTCAGCTACTCTACTCTGCTGTTCTCTACATCACACAGGAGGTAAAAGAAAACTGGAGAAAATGGAGACAGGCTGGTGGTGGGTATGAAACCCACCAGAAAAATCTCCTTCTAGAGAGTTACTCTGCTCTGCAGCTAAGCTGCAGTCTCTTCACCTATCACCAGGGTAAATAAAGCACACTGAGACATGTAGATGAGCATCCAGAGGCAGGCCAACAGCAGAGACTCATGGACAGAAGGACAAGAGGCAGCTGTGCCTCCAGTGCCTCCCGATCCCTTTTGCTGCTTTCCACAGCTAACAGGAGAGTTACCTGGATCAGTGCAATCAGAGGTGAAATGACAATGGTGATGCCCACTGCCAGAACTGCAGGAAGCTGGTAGCAGAGGGATTTCCCTGCCCCTGTGGGCATGCATACAAAGACATCCTTCTCACCTGCAAAGACAACAGAAGAAAGCTCAAGGCCACTGAGTGAAGGTGGGTTCCCAGGGCTCTGTCTGGAGGGGTGGGCAGCAAAGCTTCTTCTAATCTGTGAGCCACAGCATGTGTGTGTGTGTGTGTACCAACCACAGCCACTGCCTTTTAGGTTCTAAATGCACAGCAATGCCTTGCATGCCTGCAACGGTTTCCTTCAAAGAATCCCTGATTGCTTTGTGAGCACTTAGAAACAGCTTTATGAGAGGGCCAGAAGATGCACAGAAACCAAGACAATGAGAAGTCATTCCTGCTGACTCTGTACCAGATGAGCTGCTCTCACTCATCTTACAGACCTCCAGTTACCAAATTACCAGATCCACAATCAATTTTTACCACGCACTCCTAAAGTTTCTCCCAGGAAGATAACTCAGAAGGAAGGGCTGGAAATCTCAACCACATAGATAACATCCTGCAGTTAGCAACTGCTACTGTACACTAAGTGGTGTTTACTTCAAGTCAGCAGATGCCAGGACATGTGCTGTTAGTAAGGCAGCTACTCCACTGACAGAGCACTGGGTTTGGCTGGGCTGTGGTCTGCAGAGCTGCTGGTGAGTAACTGCATCTCCAGTGCTGAAGTGGAGACTGCTCTGATCCACAGAGACACCTGCCAGTGCAGCTAAGGGTTGGTAGCCTATATGTGACCTGCCTGCCCAAGCCAGCAGCAGCATGTCCCAATGGGCACCTTAACACCAGCACAACTGTGTCTGCTAATGGCCACAGGATTCAGAGCACAGCACCCAGATCAATAACCTGCTAGTGGCACTGTCTCTAACATGAGGTTTACAGGCTTTTGACCTCGTCTGACCATAAACATATCAGCAGATACCTCCAGAGAAGATACCAACTACACTGCTCCTGGTTGAGGCAATGGTGGTGTTACAAAACAAATACAAAGAACAGGCAAAGCTGTGCTGGGAGGGCTTGTGTGCAGCACATGCTGGTGCTCCTGAGCCACCAAAGTGACCTCAAGAGCAGAGGAGGGGTGGGTGATCCTCTCCTTCAAACAGAGACCACAGCAGCTCCTGCAGCATCACCCTCACTGGGAAACTGTAAACCAGGCACGTTTCTGAGCACCTTCCTGAAGCTGAGCCTCACCTCTTGCCACAGTCATGGTTGCACTTTCCTGCAGGGAAGTCTTGAAGGACTCAAAGCCGAAGACCTTTCGCAGTGTTTTCCGGACCCTGCCTTCCAGGCCTGGGGGCACTCCGCCACTCATCTTAGAGAAGCTGTGAACAGCGACAGGAGCCAGGCTAAGCCCGAGTGCTGCCATCTCTGCCCCCTCTCCTTGCCATCGGCACGACCCTCCCCACGCCTGCCCCGCCAGGCTCACCTCCGTCGTCGTTACTAACGCCCCTAAAGGATGCTATTCAGGAGGAGCCAAGCCACAGTTACCTGGGGACCAACCACCCCCCACACGCACCTTCCCGGGGTCCTCTGGTGCGGAACGAGCCGGGCACAGCTGACGGGAGGCCCTCACTGACCCCTAAACGGGAAGCGAAGAAGAGGGAAAGTTTCCCTCACCCTTCCCAGGGGCTGTATCCCTCCGCTCCCGGCCCGCCACAGCCGAACCCCTCCGCGCCCCGACCCTCTCACACTCGCTCAGGGTTCGGCAGGTGCCGTCGCGGCGGCGCCGCGCAGTGACGTCAGGAGCGGCGCGCAAAGAGCCAACCCCTCGCTGTAACCAGGCCGCACACCTTTTATCCCTTCTCTGCCTGCGCCGCCGCGA
>VWZI01019780.1:99142-148266 GCA_013396835.1 Psilopogon haemacephalus
GGCCGGCGGCGGGGGCGTTGCTATGGCGACTGCGCCGAGCGTCACCGCCGCGCGCGGCGCCGCCGGCTGCGTCATCTCGGCGCGCCGGAAGCGCTGCGCGGCCCAGGCGGAAGCGGAAGATGGCGGCGGCGAAGCGCAGTGTCCTCTCCTCGCTGGCGGTGTACGCCGAGGATTCGGACCCGGAGTCGGACAGCGAGGCGGGGACGGCGGGAAGCGATGGGGGAACGGCTACGGGTGAGGGCACGGAGGGCTTCGGGGGGGCGCTGGGCCGGCGTCTGTCACCTTGCGCTGTGAGAGGAGGGCCCCGCGCGGTGCTGCTTTTCTCTCTCCTCATGGTTCTCCTTTCCTGCTTAGGGGAGAAAGGAGGTTTGGTCTCGGTTGGGTACGGAGAGGACGACTTCACCCGCGTGGATGGGGACGAAGACGGGTACGACGAGGAGGACGATGAGAACAGCAGGCAGTCAGTAAGTACTTTAGGGCGTTGAAAATTTGTTTTCAGACCCTCCGGCGTTGTGGAGGCTTTTCCCCAAGGAAAGCCTCTTACTGGGATGGACCTCAGAGTATCTGACTCCCGGTATGGGTTTTGGCACTCTCCAAGTGCTTGTAATCACGTTATTTTTCAGTAGAAAGCATTTGTCTTGAAACCCATCGGCAGCCTGATACAGCTTGTGGTGTTTGCTGCTGACTGTTGATGCTGTTTGACTCTCGAGGGGGAAAAGGCAGATACAAGTTAATAACCACACTGAAATGGAAATCATTCTTTAAGCTTAAGTTGACTTAAATGATCAACCTGTGGAAGGAGCTCACAGTTGTGTGGCTGGCTGGGGGCTTAACAAGAATGAAGTTCTGTGGTGTCTTAAGTTATTCTTTTGTGTGTAACTACCCCTGCTTGATGCATCAAGCTACCTTGATGTGACAGTGTCCTGTCTAGCTGTGAGTGGCTTTCATTTGTCATAGGTACATGGCACTATGCACCTGCTGCATTATGAGGCAGGGCATGCATCCATCTCACTGTGTACCCAAAAGGGTGTCTGGCTTTGTTGAGAGCAAAGAGGTAAGTTTTGGGACTCTAAGGATGGAGCTTCTTGTCTCTGTTATCATTAACCTTTTGTTTACCACCACATTAAGGATACATTCTCTTGTCCCTGTTCTAGCATTTTGGCAATTTGGTGGTGGAAAGAAGTAAGGCTGTGTCACTGTGGCCTTTCCTCACTGAAGTCTGCTGTATGTGCATTAGGTCAGTCTCTTATGAGGCACTATTTCTGTCACCTCTTTCCCCATGCAGCAGACAAGAAATTTGTCTCTCTCTTGTCCTTGCTTTTGGTTTTGTTCTCTTGCCAACCAAAGGAGGTACAAGTAGTAGCATCCAGGGTCTGCTTCTGGCCTGCAACACTGCTTTACTACTTTAGTGGTTCTCCCTTTTATATCTAAAACTTCTGGACCCTCTTTAAATGAGATCTCTTTAGCCAGTAGGAAGTGGTAGGGGTGATCTAAAAGCTTGTTGAGATGAGCTGTGACCAATTAGCATAGGCCAAGGGGCAAGTGGATGGAGTAGTCTTTATTGCTCACAGTTCTCAGTACGAGTTGCAGCTGTCCATCACCTGGGAGGTACAACTTGCTGTCACTCTTGGCAACTGATCAGTGCACTCTGGGGTGTCACCAGTGGGTCTTGCTTGTACTTGCAGTTGCTGTGCAGATGTGTGCAGGTTACACAGGATGCTTCCTCTCCAGGTGCCTTACAGAGAGCAGTGCTTGCTGCTTGCATTGTAGAGTCTTTGGCCAGGATTGAGAACCACTTTGATCTTGCTTGTGCCAGCAGCTGGCAGTGGTTCAGTTGCTTTCAGACTTGGGTTGTCCTGGGCTTTTTATCTAAACAACTTTATACTTGTGTTATTTTATTTAACAGTGATTGGAAAGCTTCTACCTTTTCACAGAACCACAGAATCATTTTGGTTGGAGAAGACCTTTAAGGTCATTGAGTCCAACCATTATCTTAACTCAACCAACTCTGCTGCTAACCCATGTCCCTTAGTACCACATCTTTTAAACATCTCCAGAGATGGGGATTCAAAGGCAGTTCTCAGTAATACTTCTTAGTTTGGTATTTCCCAGATGTCTTCTTCTGGGTAGCTGTTTCAGTTACCTCAATAACATGAATGATTCAACTTGTTGAAAATTACTTTTGCCTTTAAAATATAGGCAGAACTGTGGATTAGAAAGGTCTCTTTTGTGATAAACACCAAGTTACTTGATACTGTGAGGCTTTTGTAGTTGCAAAGTTGCTGTTAAGACTGAATTATTTGGTATGTGCATGTTTCAGAAAGGTAAGCTGGAGAGTAGCTGAAGTGAAGGAGCTTGATGCCTCACTTCTGTGGGACATGCATGTTAATTGAGGCAATTAAAACTTGCTGACATTATTGTCTGGTCATTGTCTAGCTTGCCTTGCCAGAACATGATCCTGTGCTAGCACTGAGGTGGGCATTTTTCTGTGAACTCTTCTTTCAGTCCCATGTAAATCACTTTGTTGCTTTTTTGGTTTTCTTTTTGAAGCTGAAGCAACACCAACTTCCTATTTTAGGGCCAAAGTTTGGAGGCAAAAATACTCTGCTGAGTTGTGTGAGCATGAAAAACATTTTCTGCTCCCCAAACTTGTCTTGATGCCTCCAAGATCTCCAGTGAAGTAACCCATAGGGCAGTGGAGCAGTAGACTTAACCTCCCAGCTGGAGCCAAGGTTGAGGCTTACTTTTCCTGTTGTGCAGAATCTTACACGAGGCTGGGCTCAGTATTTTAAGCTCTCACCAGGGCAGAAATTTACCCTGTTCTTTGTGTTACTTATGGGCAGAAATAAAACCTGGATGTAGTCAGTTAACTAAACCAGTGAGATTTGTCAGTGGTTCCCTTCTGTACAAGTTCAGTCGTCAGCAAGTGAGGCTACAGCAGCACTGCTGGTGATTCAGTGCCAGCTGGCATCACCAGATCCCTGAAGCTTGGTGCCAGGCCAGACCCTCACCAAGCCTGCATGCCTGGGTGTGCTCTCTGTGTTGCTGATGTATGCTTGGGAGTGTCACAGCTCTTGCAAATGTTGAACTGCTAAGTGAGGGCAAATGGAGAATGCCCAGGGACAGAATTCTCTAATGACAAATGCTTTTTCCCAGTTTTGTTGCTTCTTACTGTCTAGTCCTGAGCATTCAAGAGCTGCATGAGTTTTGTGGGGCACAGCTGCTACTGAGTGATGCTTTTGTCTAAAAAAAAAACAAAACAAAACAAAGCCATGATAAACAAACACTCCTTTCCCTGACTGCAGGACTTGGTTTGGGATCCTGAGCGGGTGGGTGAGATCTAACTTTGGTGGAAAGGTTCTTGGAGTGCTGCTGGGCTGCTGCAGACAAGCCCTTTGCTGTAAGTGCAGTGACTTGCCAAGCATGCTCTTTAAGCTTAATCCTCTAAATTCTTGTCTTGTAGGAAGATGACGATTCAGAGACTGAAAAACCTGAGGCTGGTGACCTAAAGGTATTTGGGAGTGTGGTATGGTGGGTGGGGGGAAGCTCAGCACAAGAGGAATGAGTCTTAACAGCACGGCTCAGTCTTCATCTGTGACCTTCTGTAGCTGGTTTTATACTTTCCTTTTTGTAGATGCAATGTAGTTATTTGACCTTAATTCTGGCTTCTGACAAAGGTTGCAATTCCTTGCATTTCTCTCCCCTCAAAGCACTGTAGTACCATGGAGAAAAGGTCTGGCACTACTTGGCAAAAGGTGTGCCAAGTAGTTCTTGTCTGAGTAATGATGCATTCTAGAACTCTTACCACTGAATTGTGTGGCTGCTGTTTCAATAGGTTGCCTGTGTTTCATATTGGCATCTTTAGAAGCCTCTCAGTGGCTTTTTTAATGGCTTCAAACCGTGAGAAGCTCAATTTAGATTAGACATTAGGAAGAAATTCTTCACTGTGAGGGTGGTGAGCTTCTGATACAGGTTGCCCAGAGAACTTGTAAAGGCTTCAACCCTGGAAATGTTCAAAGTCAGGTTGGATCACTCAGGATGTCAGTGGTTGGAAGTGACCCAAAGAGCTCATCGAGTCTCATGCCCCTGCCAGAGCAGGACCGGACAATCTAGCTCAGGTCACACAGGCTCCAGAGAAGGAGACAGAGTCTTGAGGAAGCTGCTTTTGTAGCAGATATTCCCTGCCTATGGCAGGGAGGTTGGAGGAGATGATTTTTAAAGTCCCTTCCAACCTAGGCCATTCTGTGAGCCGGCAGCTGGGGGAGGCTGGGCAGCCCACCTTACTTACACAGCTTACTGGAAGGCAGCCCAGTGCTGAACTGGTAATAGAGTGGATGTGTTGGTGCGCTGCACTCCGTGGGGGCTTTGATGGAGATGCACTAGCACACGGGATAGGAGGAGGTGGAATAGGGTTGTAAAAGTGGTTTCACTTGAAGCAGTTGCAGGTGATTCCTATCCCCCTTTCTCCACCGAGTGGCAGTGTTCTCATTCTCCCTCGCCACATTCAGCTTGCAGTATCTATGACAACTGGGGAGTTGTTACTGTAAACCCAAAGCCTGGCAACAAGGGAGGCACTCGATTAAAACTTGCTAATGCTTTTGGAGAGCTTTATTTTGTTTTATCCCAGCTGAATCCTGTGTCAGTTGTTCAGTCAGTTCCATTGCAAGGCATCACAGGCATTGAAATGTGATTAAATGGCTATCACAGGCTCTGTAGATGAGGCCAGGGCTTTTCCAAGGTTTGAAGCAGACAGAAAGTAAATCCTTTAAAATTTGTGAATGAGGTAAAACCATTGCAATTCATCAATTCATTGTACTCATTTCAAGCCCTGAATATACACATTCAGTGGTTTGGGGTTTGGATTTGGTTTCTTTTTCCCTGGGGCAATGCCTCTTTGTTCATACAGTGAACTAATTTTGAGACTGTCTTGAATAATTCACCAGGACAGTTGAGCCAGGTTGTATGGAGAAGGAGTTCTCTTGTTGCTGTTAGGATTTGGCCTCATTCTGCAAATATGGAACCTTACAACCTGAATGGCTTCATTGTGACCTCTTCTGAGATGATGGAGCTGTGGGTACAAAGCTAAGGACATTTTGGGAATGGGTGTGAAATGTGTTCTGCCTGCAGTGTTGGAGTGATAGGGGTTAATCAGCTGTGCAGCTACTGCAGGTTGCTTGGGCTGTTGCCAGCAGCTGGCTATGGTTACAGCCTCCATGCAGCAACCAGGCAGAAGCCTCCAGAGCTCACTAAATGGACCAGCCCTGCAGGAAGAAGGAAAATTAACCTTAAACGAAATATTTACCTTGTGCTCCAAGGGGTTCTGTACTTCATGTTGTAGAGCTGGATGGAGAACAGGTTGCAAGTGTTGATCAAGGACAGAGCCCAACCCTGCAGCTTGGCTCCTGGAATTTTCACAGGGGGAAATCATTAACTCTCAACCCTTGATTGCCTATCAGGACCAGTGCAGGAGAGCTGATAAATGCTGCCGCTCCCTTGGCGAGTGAATGCCTGACACGTGGTCAGAGCTTTTCAAAGGAGGAGGCTGCTCATATTTTGCTTTTTCTGGTTTGGTTTTAAGGGTCCCCTCAACATCCATCCTTGTGGTGTTGTGTAGAGAGGCAGCCAGACTGGGCTCTAGGAAGGATTTGCTAGGGTGTCAGATTTTCAGAGGAATGCTGTGTTTCAAAGCATGTCCAAGTACCACCTCTTGATAATCTCAACTCGTTATACTGTTGAGCTTTTATTGATCCAGCATACCTGTAAAATAATTTTACTGCATTGTGATGTGTAGGTGTGTACTAATCCTTAGACAGAGGCTTTTGATTGCACTGTGGGTTTTTTTTTGTCTTGCCTGCCCATTTATTTGTCTAAATACCAAAATTACCTTAACATAAGAGCGCTAAGAACCAGTAAATGAGGGTGTGTGCAGTAATGTAATTCCTGTAATGAACTCTTGATAAAGTGTTCATTAATTTTATTTTCTTAATTCAAACTAGATTCTCACAAGGTGCCTGAACCTACTCAGTGACTTTCACCTCAACTGCAACTGTTTTGCTCAGAAAGAAAGTGTGTTTGGGAAGAGCTCTTTCATTAAACATTTTGTTTTTCCATGGCAAGCTGTGTGAAAGGAGCTTTAGAAAATTGCCTGATTATTTTTCCTTTGGTGGTGGCAAGTTACAAAAGTGGCTTAAGAAGAGCCAGTCCTTGATGCTTCCACTTACTGAGAGGTAGTCCTAAAAATTCTACTTCAAGTGTCTTAAAAGTGATAGAATTGAAGAATAGCTGAAGAATATATGCTAAAACTGCTGTCCCATCCCAAACCAGAGCACCCTGTGATGGCTGAAGTGGCTCTGGATTAAGTGTTCTTGCAGTGGGTGGATCTGGTAGGACATGTCTGGTTTGTGTGCAAGGCACTCCCAATGCCTCATCAGAAACACAAATTGCATTCTTTTTTTCCTCTCCCGCTGCCTTTTTGTGATGCCATCTGGGTTAGTGTTGGCCTCTGATGGGGCAGAAGTGGCAGAAGAGCAGCTGAATTTTAACATTAGCCTCGTGTTCAGTGTGGCTGTGCTGTGTGTAAATGCTTCCAAAGTATGAGCAGGGCAGGGGCCAGAGCTGGATCTCCTGTGGCTTCTTTCCCACTCATTTCTCTACCAGTAGGCACAGCCTGAAGGTGTCAGTGATAAGCCCTGGATTCATCTTTATCTACATTTTCACTTCCTTTTAATGTAATTGGGTAAAATGCTGCCTGTACTTCTAACTCTACATATTTTGCCCTCATTTTGGGTTTGGCACCCTGCTCTTTAGTGCTCTTTGGAGGGAACCAGAGAGTTTGATAGTTCAACAGCGTTACGTGCAGGGAGCCTTCAAGGCAAGTAAACATAACTCAGCTTCTAGTGCTGTGCTCTGCACTGTTCCAGTGAGTGCTCAGGGATGAGCACAGCTGATACCTGGTCCTGATTTTGTACCTAGGTGGTTGACCCTAAAGAACAGACTTCAGCTAGAGAGTATCAGCAGTGGTTGAACACCTTTGCATGTAGGAAACGAAGAGCGCTCAGCATCTGCGAGTGTTTTGCCCCATGTACTTTGTGTCTCCAGCTCTGCCTGCCTGAGAGGGAAGAGGATCACAGCATTGCTCATCTCTGAAGCTGGTTTACCTGCTTTAGAGCTGCTGGCTTCAGTCCAGCTCTTGAGCTGTTTGGAAGATGAGACATGTCCATGGACATGCTTGTTCCTTCCTCCCCGCCAGGCATGCATGCTGTGGCAGACTCCTAACTCCCTGCAGTACTGAATACCACACATTATTGACACAGGTGTGGCTTGCCTTGCTCCAAAGCAAGAGGCAGCCTTTTTTTCTGTTTGTCTTTAAACTTGAAGAAAAGTCCTTTCTGGAGCTGCTTCCCCTTGCATATTTTCACCTGATAAAGGTCTGAGTTCTTCAAGTCCAGCTCTGTCGTTGCAATTATTTCTGTCTGCTGTACTGAAATGGCCTGTTCTGAATTTGCATGTCTGTGCGTGTCAGTGAGAGTCTGAACAGTCAGCACGGATGGAGGATTGCTTCAAATACCAAGAAATATCTGAAAATAACTTCTTCCAGCTTCCCAGTCCTGGGTGCAGGACCAAAACCTGCAAGAACTCAGCGATCCATTCATGGAGAAGTGCATAACCCAGTGAAGAACCTCACTTTACACCTTCTCTCTACTCCAAACCATACCATAAAGAGGAATTTTGAATACTATGTACTAGGGAAGAAAGCTTACGCAAGAAGTTAATTTTATCAGCTCTCCTGAGCCTTTGCTGCTGTGAGGTTTAACATTTCAACACAACCCAGCTTCCCCTTCCACTCGGTTTTGCTCTTTAATCTGTGCAAAAATAAAATAATCCCAAGTAGCTCAGCAAGAGAGGCCCTGGCACGTGCTGCTGATAGCCAAGCAGAGCCTGGGCTGCAGCAGGAGCAGTGTGGCCAGCAGGGCAAGGGAGGTGATTCTCCCCATCTGCTCCACTCTGGTGAGACTCCACCTGGAGTACTGCATCCAGGTCTGGAGCCCCTATTACAAGAGGGATGTGAATATGCTAGAGGTGTCCAGAGAAGAGCCATGAGGATGCTCAGAGGGCTGCAGCACCTCTGCTGTGAGCACAGACTGAAAGAGTTGGGGCTGTGCGGGCTGGAGAAGAGGAGGCTCCCAGGTGACCTTCTTGTGGCCTTCCAGTATCTGAAGTGGGCTACAAAAAAGTTGGGGAGGGACTTTTTTAGGCTATCAGGGAGTGACAGGACTGGGGGGAATGGAGCAAAGCTGGAGGTGGGGAGATTCAGCCTCGACATGAGGAGAAAGTTGTTCAACATGAGAGTGGTAAGAGCCAGAAATAGGTTGCCCAGGGAGGGCCACATCCCTGGTGGTGTTTAAGGCTGGGTTGGATGAGGCTGTGGGCAGCCTGATCTAGGGTAGGGTGTCCCTGGGCATAGCAGGGGCGTTGGAACAGGATGATCCTTGTGGTCCCTTCCAACCCTGACTGATTCTAGGATTCTGTATTTTTTTACCTCTGAATCCCTGTTTCACTGTAGGAAGCGAAAGTGACTTGACAGTAGAATTTATGTGCTCTGCAGAGCAAGGCCTGTGGCTGTGGACTGTGATGGCTTCAGGTGGAGGCTGCTGGGAGCTGTGCTGTGGCTGCAGCCAGAGTGTGATGTCTGCCTGTGCAGTGTTCCCTGCAGGCTGTTCGTGCACCAACACTGCTGTGCCCTGCTCGCTGCCTGTGCAGGCTCTTTGTACATTGACACCACTGCTGCCTGCTTGCTGCCTGCCCTGTATGCTGAAATCTTGTCGAGCAGAAGGCAGTCTGCAGATGTTGAACTTGGGGGTTCCCTAGCATCAGAGATGGGGAAGGAAAGAGCAAGAGGTAGCCAACAGAAGCAAGTAATTGTGTGCCCAAGGTGCTGTCTTGGAGCAGCTGTTATTAACTGTAGCTCCACTTGGAAAGCCAAAGTTCTGGCATGCACTTCCTTGACTGGAAATTGCTTCTAACAAGTAATCTTTGTCAAATATTGAGATAGCATATGTCAGGTGAGTGGAATCGGGTTTCAAAGAAGCTATTTAAAGGCTTTTACTCTATGAATGCTTCCCTTCTGAAGCAGTTTCTCACTGCAGTGTTTTGCCGGTTCTTGCTTGGGCTTTTTCAGTATTAATTCAATGAAACCGAAGTGAAATGAAGGTGGATTTTTATACTTAATGTAGCTAACAAGGAAAAAGACAGTGTCAGCTGCACAGGTTCTTTGTTTTGATAAGAAGCTTAAGAAATGCCTCAGGAGTTGATTTTTTTTTTCTGACTTGTTCTTCCTTCCCTTTTTGTCTGTATCTCAAAACAGGTAGGTCTGGAGAGACAGCACATAAATGTCACTGAAGGTTGAATGTCTGGTGGGGTTTTGTTTTTTTTTTCCCCTATAGGTGGCTTATGTCTGAGCTGCTGAGTGTCTCTCAGTATCTAGGTTATGGTCCCTACGGTTTTTTTCTCTTGGTTAAATTCCTTATCCTATACTGGGCACTTTGCCTGCAGCCACGTATCAGAGCTGGCAAACAGGATATGTCTCTAGGAAATGGGCTTGTTTCAAGCTTTCTCTTGGGATTCTCCTCTCTCACAATACAAGAAATAAAAAAGAAAGGGTGGGGGGGGGGGGGAAGAGGAGGAATAAAAGCACTGTGCCTGTGTTGCTCTGCTTTCTCTTCCCCAGACTGAATGCACCTGACACTTGCACTCTGTTTGCCCTCAGCATGGTAGCACAGCAATGTCAGGTACATCTGGTGAGCAGGGAATGAAATAGTTCTTGTCATGCACTTTTAATATTAAATGAGAAGTTCTGGTGTGCTCCTTCCATAAGCACTTTGATGTCTGTGGAAAAGGAAGAGCATAATTGGCTGCATGTTCCTTTAGGAAAAAAAAAAAGGGGGGAGGAGAGGAAGGCATAAAAGCACATGAGCCAGGGTTTGGAGAGGTCTTGCTGCCTGTATATAAATATTTTACCTCTTTGCCATCTTCATTCTCAGCTTAGATAACTCTTCCAACCATTTGTGCTAGGTTATAGAATTCCTTTCCATCACACTCAGCCAAATGAGACTGTTGATAGGTTTAGGGCTGTAGGAGCCAACCTGAATTGTAGAGGGGAGGAAAAATTACAAACCCTTCATGCTAACACTTGCTCAGATGAGAGAAACCCACCAGCAGTGATTGCAGCAGGAGGCCCACTGGCTGCTAGTGCAAAGAGTGCTCTGAATAATTCTCTGTATTTATGTCTTCAAATTAATCCACCAGCGTGACAACAACGTGGCTGGTCTATATGTTTTGTGGCTGTCAGTTGAAATTGGTGATAGAGGTTTTTTATCTGCAAGCAAGCAGGTGAAATAGTTGGGAGAGAAGAGAATTCTGCAGTGCAAGAACATTTTCTCTGGAAAAAAAAAACCAAAGCAGAAAATGCTGCTGAAGGGTGCTGCAGAAGCTGCCTGCTTTCTTGAGTGCTAACTGGAATTAGTGACCTTGAGGGTCCCTTCCAGCCCGATGTGATCTGGACTCTGGAAACATCAACTTCTCCACTATAAAATTTGCATCTTTTATTTAAAGCAATCAGCTTCTGGGTTTGTTTCTTCTCTGCCTCCCTGGGCAAGTAGTTTGAAGTACTCCTGCAGTCCAAACGTGCAGCTGCTGCTGTGAGAAATTGATGGTTGAATTTGTACCTTCTGGCAACAGCTGGTGCCAAGAGTTGCGTTCGATGTGAGCTCTTGTGCAGGATTTATGGATCTTGTTTCAGGAAGGTTTTTGTGAGCATTGTTATAAGTGAGCCCATTCTTTCCATATAATAAAACTGTTCTGGGCAAGCCTTTCCAAACCTGAATTCATCAGTTCTCAAATTCATATTGTTTTTGCTTCCTTCCTTTAATCTCTGTTCCACGCTGTGAGGATTGTGTTTGCTTGTTTTTATTTTTCCGTGGAACCTGAGCAGAGCCTGGGGTTTATGCAACTGAATGGAAACATTCTGGGAGTGAAACGATGCTCTGTGTTCCACCTCAGCAAGGTGAAATATTAAGCCAAAATGCAGGACTTTCCTTGAGTGTGTGTACACACACAGAGACCTCTTCAGCTTGCTCTTCTTTGACTGACACATGGAAACTGAACCGTCCAGCTGGGTTTATGTCAGTCAGGCACTTGCAGGCAGCAAGAGCTTGAAGAAAGCATTTGTCTTGAGGAAGGAGGGAAAAAATGGAAAACCTTTTCCTGAAGAACACAGGAACGGTGATGGAATAACTGTGTTCTGCTGTCTGTGAGCTGATGTGCTGAACTGCTCTTAATAGAAGCACAGAACTTGTCACTTTCCTCAGTGGTCCAGTTAGATATTAAAAAGGTTTTTATTGTTGGTAGGTGCTTTGGGTTTGATTTGATTTAATATTTTTCTCTTTGCCTATAGCAGTTTGCACTTTTCAGAGGCTGCTCTTTGATAGTCTCCAAATCAGGGAAAGGAGTTTCTCTCCTGCTTTCCTTGGTGTCTCTTCAGTCCTCTTCCAACTTGGCTCTGAACCACCATGGTATCAGTGGGTCTGTTGGAGCAAGGTTGTAGGGCTTTAGGTCCTTAAACAGTTGATCTTGTGGGATCTGGGCTATCTTTTCGAATCAGTTCAATGTATTCCGTGTGTGTGTCCCAGTGTAGGACAGTTTTTGTTTGGTGATTATTCCACTGAAGGTTTTTTAGACTGTCCCTAAATGCCAGTCACTCTCTGTGCAGAACTTCCTCCTAACATCCAGCCTGAACCTCCCCTGGCACAGCTTGAGGCTGTGTCCCCTCCTTCTGTTGCTGGGGGCACTGTGCCTTCAGTATGGATTCTCCCACATTGGACAGTGTTAAGACTCAGCTTGCCACTTTTAAACCATACTACTACCTAGAATGATGAGACAAGGTGGTCCCTGGGGGTGCCTCCCAACCTGGCATTCTGTGTGAATCTGTGATTCTCAGTAGCTGCTTGGAGGTCTGAACAAGGCTTCTTTAAATCTTGCCTTGCCAAACTGTATGGCTTTGGTCAAGTTGTTGGTACTTGCCGTGGGGTTAGACTGTAAACTGAGCAAATACGAACAAGCAGTGTGGGAGGAGTCAGCCATCCCTTTGTTTTCTGAAGGTGTTTAAGAGGCTTGAAAGTAGTCCCACTTAATGAAAAGCTGTGTTGATGTCTTCAGCACCTTAATGATGGAGCAGTGGGTGTAGGTAGGCAGTAACTCATCAGTAAGCAAAATTTATATCCTCTGGGCAGTGAGGTGTGGCTGGGATATGTTAGTGAACTTGTTTTCTTCTGCTTGGTGTAGCTCTGAGGTTTCTGAGGTCTTGGCTGTGGCCTGAGGATGTGGGGATGAGACTTGCTGGAGCAGCAGTGGTGGAATGGCTGTGGGTGCTAAGGGCCAGGTAAAGACACAGTGGCAGCCTGATAGGACTGCCTTTGTTTAGCCTGTTTGAAATGGAGTGGGCTTGTAGGTTAGTCTTAGGGTTGAAGGATGGAAGTTGAAGAACAAAATTCCGTCTGGTGGAAGCAAACTTGGTGATGATGCTGGAAGTTCCTCCAGCAATGCTGCTTAACACATCTGATATTAGAGCTGTTTGTCTAATGTAAGGTACAGAATGGGAGAGATTTTCACCATCAAATCAAGATATTAGTTCATAGCTCCTGGGAATTGTGTGCTTAAGCTTGAGGCCAGCTCCAGACAGCTCCAGGACACTTGAAAATGGGCTTCTGAAAAGTGCAGGGACAGAGCAGATTTCCTTGCAGCCCTGTGAAGTGGCCAGATATGAGGGCAACCTTTTTGAGGGCATTTAGCACGTCTAAAGCACCTGAATTTGACTGTTCCACTGTGTTGCTTAAGTGTCAGCTTGACAATATTTGCCCTCTGGGGGATTTTTTTTTTTCCTCTCTTCCCTTTGTGTTCTTGGATGGGGAGAGGGCAAGTGGGTGGAAGAAGATGGGAGGGATATTGGAGTAATAAATGGAAGAGGAAGGATCCAGAAGTGCTGAGAGACATAGACAGTTTCTTCCTCTTCCCTCTCAGTCCACTTAAAACAAAACTTTCCAAAGATAAGAGTACAGGATGTCATTTAGTTGAGGTTGGAACAAAAGCAGTTCTCTCCTTTCACTTCATCATAACACTTGTCTCAAACCAAGGCAAGAGAGCTCCAGGAAGACCTTATAGCAGCCTCCCAGTACATGAAAGGGGCTGACAAGAAAGCTGGGGAAGGGTATTTTTTACTGGGGATTGTTAGGACAGCAGAGAATTAATTGAAGCTTGTGGAGGGGAGATTTAGAGTAGGTATTATAAAGAAATTCTTTACAGTGAAGGTGGTGAGACACTGGAACAGGTTGCCCAGGGAAGTTGTGGATGCTCCCTCCCTGGAGGTGTTCAAGGCCAGCTTGGATGAGGCTTTAAGCAGCCTGGCATAGGGAAAGGTGTCTGTGCCAATGGCAGGGGCTTTGGAGCTAGATGATCTTCAAGGTCCCTTCCAACCCAAACCATTCTGTGGATCTCCAGAAGTTCTACCCCTAAAAAAAAGACAGCAGCCTTCTGTCTGCACACATTTACTGCCTTAATGGGTCATTGCATGCTGCCTGGACACAGAACCTTCCATTTGGAGCTTCATGAACTCCTCCAGCCCCACACAGCACTTGCATGCTAGTCTGAATTTGTCCTCACAGCCTGTTAGCTACTGCAGAACTGCCCCTGCTCCTCTGGTGACAAACAGAGGCTCACCATGGCATTGCCATCTTGATGTGGTTGAGGCTCACCACATTAATGCTGTGTCTGCGTAGGTTTGTGGAGAGCACAGCCTGGATTCCTGAACAGTGCTCTCACCAAAGGGAGCTCCTTCTCTTGGCATGAGTTTTCTGCTTTGAAATGTCAGGCTTCTGTTTTCATTTCTTTTCTGCTTGTGCTGTTGTTTCTGCAGACCCCAGCAGAAGAGGTGCTGCTGCAAGTGCATTAGGTAGGAGGAGTTGGAGCTGTTACACTACAGCACATCTCTCAAAGACCCTGGGGCCTGGCCAGCTGGCCAGTGAGGACATGCCTGTTTCTTCATCTACTTTTTTTTTTCTTTCTAAAATAGCTTTAGCCTTGTATTTTTGTGGTCCAAGTGTGCTTCTGGAGAAATAGTGCTCTTTTTCCGCCCCCCTCCCATTTTTTTTTCTTTCCATGAATGGCTATGAAATGTGCCCTGGAGCAGTTGGTGCCACACAAAGAAGTTGTTTATCTGCTTCCAGGGGGCTTTGGCTTCTCTGGATATTGGTGGTTTTTCACAGTGAATTTGGCACAGATCTGGCTTGGTGACCTTGCTGCTTTCTCCTCACCTTATGCATCTCTCACCTGCTTGGAAATGGAGTAGAGAAAGGGGGGGGGTCAGAGAGTGGTTACCAAGCAGCCAAGAGGCAGCTTTCTCTCTGTGTCAGGTTGAATGAATAGCTGCAGTGTTTGGAGGCACTGAGCAGTTTTGGACTGCGAGTCACAGAAGGTCTTAGGGAGGGGGGAGAGGCAGGGTGGGGAGAGGGCAGTGTTGGGATACAGCTGAATTTGTTGCAGAAACGTTTTGTGCTTATCTTGATGTGATTTGTGACTCTCCTGGGGTCTCGCAGTAGCACCAAACTATTTGAATGTAGGTCTCAAGAAGGTGAAAGCATGTTTAAAGTGTCTCCACATAACAGCTCCAGCTCTGCAGCCTCTGCTGCCAACATCTGCTGTGCTCCTGCAACAGATGATGTAACTAAGGAGGGATGAGCTGAGTCGAGGTGTCCAAACTGAGCATTACAAGCCCATGGAGGTTGCCCTTGAGTTCCTACTAGAACAAGTTGGCTACATCGCTCCTGGGAAGTAGCAGCCAAAGAAGAATTGACAGTGGGAAGGTTCTTCCAAAATGGGAGTGCAGGATCTGCATCACCACCACCTGGCATTTCAGTTCAGAGAGGGTTTACCAGCCAAAGGCCTGGATGGCACTGTTACAGAAGGGAGTTCTGGCTGCAGGCACAACTGGCAAACCTCTGCAGCCTGGAACCCTGCAGAGCTGTGGGTGTCTATGGAGAGGCTGATCAGACCCTGCTCAGGAGTTGCTGTGCTCTGCTGCTGGCCCTGGGAGCGTTTCAGCTGGTTTTGTGTTGCTCTGGAGAGTGCATCCTGCTGACCCTGCTCAGAGCGCTGAGTTGCACAAGCCTGTGCTGGCATTCCCAGGGCTGGAATGGTTTTCTGTGGGCTGGTTCCAGCCTGTGTTTAGTTAGCTGTGCTCTAAAACATTGACTCTTGGCCTGTGCCAGGCACCAAAAATGAAGATTTGGTGGTTTGCTGTTTTGAGGAAAGGCTTCAAGTACAGCAGTTTCTGTGGAATCCAAAAGGAATTTCCAGGACTCACAGAAACAAAGCCCAAATTCTTCCATTAAATTTAGACTCTAGTTTTGAGAGGAAACAGAGCATCCTGTTAGGCTTTGACTTCCCCTGGTACAAACATTGCCCAGTTGTCTAATAACTTGCATTCTGCTCTTAATTTTTATTCTTTTGTTTCAGAAATCATGTGTGCATTTATAAACTGTACAATACAGCTTTTAGACTGGGAATACACCTTGACTGAAATCTCTTCCTTCATTCTTCCTCTCAGGAATTCTCAGAATTGGAGAAGAGAGATCCTCAGGAACTGGTTGGTAAGTTTGCTCAGAAGTATTTATTCACACATTTATTTCTCTTTTCAAACCAGACCTTCTGGGCTCCCCCTTTGTATACAGCTATCCTGGCAGTGCTGTGGTTTGAATGATTACCTACAGTGTTTTCCCTCAATGGAAGATTTCATAGAATAGAATCATAGAATGGTTTAGATTGGAAGGGACCTTGAAGCTCATCCAGTTCTAACCCCCTGCCATAGGCAGGGACATCTCCCACTAGAACAGGTCGCTCAAGGCCTCATCCAACCTGGTCCACCCAGGTGCAGGACCTTACACTTGGCCTTGTTGAATGTCATGAGGTTGGCCTGGACATACCTCTCCAGCCTGTCCAGGTCCCTCTGGATGGATCCCTGCCCTCTAGCAAGTCGACTGCCACACAGCTTGGTGCCATCTGCACACTTGCTGAGGCTGCACTGATTCCTCTGCCCATGTTGCACACAAAGATGTTACACAGCACTGGTGCCAGCATTGACCTCTGAGGGAGCCACTTGGCACTGCTCTCCAGGTGGACATTTTGCCCTTGATCACCACTGTGTACAGTGATGAAGTCTTCTTTTGGGAGAAAGGTATGAAAGACATTGAAATATAACTGTATAGTCTCCATTTAAGGGCATTTAGATGTTTGTTTTGTGTGTGTGTGTGTATATATTTATCTATAAAGCATGTCTGTATAAAGGGCAACATTGGTGGGGTTTTTTTTTAGATGAGCTTAAAAAAACCCCAATATTTTAAATAATTAAAGTAATTTAAAAAATCATAATAATAAAGCAATATTAAAACCAACAAAGCAGTAGCCCTGTCCAGACAGTCTAACCAGGAATGATGACAGATGCTTTTGTTCTGTGGCTTCAGGAACTTAACCTAAAACATCCCCACTTAAATGTGATCCTTGGAGTGATTTATAGCTGCTAAATGGACCTAGCCTAGGGTCTATTTGGTTACTGTAGCTCCCTTGGGTTTTGTGACATCTCACTTACTCACTGCACCATTATTTGCTTTGGAAAGTCCAGGGTCACCTTTAATAGCCTTTCCAAGCAGCAACACCACAGGGCAGTGGGTAGCTTTGTGTGGAACCAGGTTATTGGAGGTCAGCATATTTGCCATGCTGGGTTCTGTAGGTCTTCTGCATTAGGCCTTGCCTTACCAGCTGGAAAGGAACTCTTGCAAAACACCTTATGGTTGGTGCAAGGTGAGAACCACTTTCTTCCTGGCAGCTTGAGCTCCTCAATGCCAGGAGTTGCAGGGCTTCCTGACAGCAGAGCAAGCAGCTTCTACAGTCTGCACATCCAAAGTTTTGTCCCAACATCAGTATGTGGAAGTAGAAGTCTTCCTTAGTTTTCCACAGCTGCTTTTGGCATTAAAGTCTGTGGGCCTGCCCTTCTCAGAAGATAATCTTACCTTGTTCATTGTCAGCTTTATCAAAGTCCATGGTCGTGGAGTTCCTTCAGCAGAGCATAAATGTAGGCTCCTGCCAAAAGGAACATTTCTGGTTTGCCTCCCCTGTTTGCATGCCTTGAGCTGGTCTGGGAGGTGGAGCCAGCTGAGGTCTACCTTCACTTCGCGTTTTTTTTATCCCCCTGTGAGGCTTCCTGCTGGATCCATTCCTTGAGTTGCTTAGTGCATTGTAGGTGAGCACTAGAGTTGGCACAGAGAAACCAGCAGGGATGAGCTTGGGAAGGGCTTGATTGTCCTAACTTAGGCTGAAGTACTGATCACATAAAGCCTGAAAGAGTAGGAGTGGGGATTTCAGCAGTTACTGCCCTGTGGTGGAGGAAGAGATATACCTGATTTTTTTAATATATATATTTCTACATCTTTTTGTTGGATTTTTTTTCTGTACCATGGTGCTGACAGCATTTGCTGTTCACTGCAGCCTTGCAAGATAATACATTTGAGTTGCCCTTTTTCTTTTTTTTCCCTTCCCCTGAAGCTGTTTGCAGTATGGTTGTTTACCTTT
This sequence comes from Psilopogon haemacephalus, assembly GCA_013396835.1. Lineage (NCBI taxonomy): Eukaryota > Metazoa > Chordata > Aves > Piciformes > Megalaimidae > Psilopogon > Psilopogon haemacephalus. Next base: position 116,816 of record VWZI01019780.1, read on the forward strand.
TGGATTGTAAGAAATGTTCTCTTCCAGCCCCTAGGATATCTGAGCACAAAGTCAGTGTTCATAAGAGCAGAAATTATGGCTGAGTTGCAGGTCTCTTTCTGCATTTCTCAGCCCACAGAGCAGAAAGGGAACCAGTGTCCATCCATGGATGGGTGACTCACTGGCATGTTGTTGCCTCCAGTTCTTGCCTCTGATTTGGCTGTTCTGGTGCCAGGAAATCAGAAACCCACACGCCCTGGTTTTTGCCAAGCAGACTTTGAGTAGAGTGCCAAAGAATGCAGGATTGGAGAGCAGGCACCACCGGTTCGTGTGTCTCCAGGGGAAAGCTGTGTCCCTCTGATTGCCCTTTCCAGGTCTTTGCATGGGGTTTTTTTTTTGCATAGTGTGACCTTTATAGACAAACTGGCACCTGGTGCTGCCTGTGCTCTCTTGTGGCTGCTTAAAAATGCACCTCAGAAGTGACCCTTGGAAGGTTCAGGACTTCCTCATCCTACCTGGGGAGCGGTGCTGAGACAAATGCTTTACCAGACCTTAGATGATCCACACCCCAACTGGTCCAGCTCTCTTCATACACTCTCTGTTCTGTTGGTTTTCTCTGCACCAGGAAAACATGCTGCAGGGAAAAAAGCTCCTGTCTGTCTCCAGCATAACCTTTGGCTTGTCAGCAGTTGCTCCTTTCTGGAAGGAACTGAGTGCACAGTGTGCGCTGTGGCCCTTCCTTTCCTGTTCTGCACTATGGCTTTGTGCTCTTGGATGTACCACTCAAATAAATAACCCATCTGGCTGAAACTGAGGCAGATGAAATGTGGCATTTCCCACATCATTATCTGCTTCACCAAGATCTGGCAAGCAAATCTCCTCCAGTGACTACCGAGATGCTGAATCTTTGCTAGGCACACCCTGATAGCTGCCTCTGCTTTGGCCTCCTATGCAGGGCCTGGGAGAAGCTGAACATCTCTGCCTTGGCTCAGTGCATGTGCTGCCTGCACAATAACTAAAGCACCTACTGCTGATGAAATCTAATTTAGGTCAGCTTGTGGAAGGAGAATGTGTGGACTGAGCAGCAGTAGCTGTGTCCTTCAGCAGTAGGATGCTTTGAGTTGCAGACCTTGCTCCAACCATCCTGAACCTTCATAGAAATCAGGACCTGCTTTATGGTCTTAAATCTTTACCTGGACTTGAATCTAGGGGGAAGATTTTTACTGGAGCCAGGCTCTGGGTGTGCCTGTGGTGATTAATTGTGCCAACAGGCAGCTTCCTGAGGTCCCCACGTGGAGATCCTCTAGGCTGTGAGCCAGCAAATCACAGGCCCAATTAGAGACTGCAGGCAGTGTCACTACCTGTGACTCATGTGAAAGCAAAACTTTGATCTGGCAGGAATAACAGGACACAGCAGTTGGATGTATCCTGTGAGGACACACCTTCTCCATCTGCACTCTGCAGGCAGCAGAGAGCTGTGCCCAGGACATGGCAAACACAAAACCTTCTGTACAGGAGCACAGGACCATGGAATCACTAAGGTTGGAGAAGACCTCCCAGACCCTCATATCCAAACGTTAGCACTGCCAGGTCACCACTAGCCCACATCCCTCAGCACCACTTCTGAACACTTTGAATCATAGAATTATTTTGGTTAGAAAAGACCTCCAAGATCATCAAGTCCAACCATCAACCTTACACCACCATGGCCATTAAACCATGCCCCAAAGTGTCATGTCAGCACATTTCTTGAACACCTCCAGGAATGGTGACTCCACCACCTCCTTGGGCAGCCTGTTCCAGGGTCTAACCTCTCTCAGTGAAGATATTTTTCCTGATATCCAACCTAAACCTCCCCCTGGCACATCTTGAGGCTCTTTGCTCATATCCTGGTTCTTGTTTCCTGGGAGAAGAGACCAACCCCAACCTTGTGGCAGCCTTTCAGGGAGTTCTAGAGGGCAAGAAGGTCTCCCTTCAGCCTTATTTTTCTCCAGGTTGAATAATTTCAGCCATCCCTCACAAAACCTGTTCTCTAGACCCTTCACCTTTGTTGCCCTTCTCTGGACACACTGCAGCACCTCTTGTGGTGAGAGGCTCAAAAGTGAACACAGTATTCAAGGTGTGGCCTCAGCAGTGCCAAGTACAGAGGCGTGATCACTGCCCTGGTCATGCTGGCTGTGCTATAGCTGATACAGGTCAGGATGCTGTTGGCCTTCCAGGATTACCTGGAGTGATTGTCCTAGCTGCCCCTTTCTCTAGGCTGAGCCCTGATGGGAAGGTGTTGTGGAGTCATTCATTCTCTTCCCTGCTTGGGGACTGCTCAAGGGCAGGGAATTTGCATTTCCTTGCTGTAAAATGAGCCCAAAGGGGTTGAACTCATCCTTTTGTTGCTGATGATGTGGCATCTTGGTCTGCCTTTGATGTGATGAAATAACTTGAGTAATGCTGAGTGCTTGTCTGTGCCCAGCCTGAGGTGGGACAGGGGTGCATGTACCTTACCCTCGCTGCTGACTCAGCCTTCAGCTGCCTGCAGCCGTGATGGCATCACAGCAGGCAAAGGTGTCTTAGCTTCCGTTCCTTGGAAGCATTGTAAGATGCCTTCCCCCTTCAGTGTAATGCTGATAGGTGCTTGTTCTCACAGGGTTCAAACTAAAGAGCAGAAAGCACCAAAACCTGGAAAGTCATCTCCTTGGGTGCTCTTGTTCCTCCTGTGGGGTTATGTCTGTTGCTGAGGAGCTTTGAGGTGATTGCTCAACATACTCTGAGGACTTTGTGACTTCCTTGGCACTAGACAGGAGTACTTGCCCATAGTTCCTTTTCTTACAAGAGCCCACAACTCTCCCCCCCATAAATGGTTTGCTTCTTTGTGGCTTTTCTGTTCACACGCAAGGATAAGGAGCCTGTGGCTTGGCTGCACTTGGTGCTAGGCTTGACTTATTTTGCTGTTTTTCTTTAGGTCCTTTCTTTGCCTTATGGAGCCTGGATTTGGTGGCCTTTTTCCTAACGTTTCTGCTGATGCTGTGAATCTTTCAAGCTGTTAAGCAGCTTTCACCTTTCCAGAGAGCCTGGTGTGCTGTCTGTTATGAACACTTCTGCCTGTGTGCTGCTGTCTCTCTGGCTTCCTGAATCTCTCAATTCAACCAGAGGCTTCCCTGCCCCACCAGCAGCTGTAAACCTATAACAAATATCTGCCTTGTTGTCAGGGAGCTCCTGTTTGCCTGCCTTTCTTGTAGGGGTCCTGGCAAACTTTCCCTCTTCCATAGAGGCACCCTCTTAGTAAATGCCAAAGGACACTTTTTGTTCTTTGCTCGCAGCTGCTGAAGAATTTAACCCTCAGCAGCATCTTGGTCAAGTGGAGCGAGTGGTCGCCTGCCAGCTTTGCATCTCCAAAGGATGCTTTACATTTTTGTAAAGGAAATGGAAACTGTGGCAGCACTGAACGTGGGTGGTGTTGGTTATCTGTAACCTCAGCTGTCCCAGGCTGTGTGCTGGAGAGCATCCTGTGTTCCAGCACCCCTCTCTGCCTTTTGGGCCCTGCTGGGCTTCAGTCAAAGAGCTGTGTCCTGCACTCCAGGCAGCTTTGGCTGAGGACTGTGTCACTGAGGAGCTGCAGATGGGAGTGACTTCTGTGCTGGTGTCAGGTCTCTTTTTATCCCCTCCAGGCTACAACTCTGGGATGTGTTCCCTGTACAAATGACAGTTGAGAACAGCCCCAGCTGCTGAAATGTGGCACAAATCTCAGCTCCAACACTTGGCTAGAAAGCTGCCTGGATTTCCCATAACAGTGGGAGAGAAGCAAGCAGGAGGGAGAAGCATGGCTGTGTCTTTTGCTGTAAACTGATTTTTACAGGGCAGTCAGGTACTCTGATAATACTATCAGAGTGGCAACACAAACAGCTCTTAGAAGTTTCTGCTGCACTGTTCTGGTCCTGCAGAACAAGTTGCTCTTTCTAGCAGGAGTCTAAGCAAAGATCAAAGTGCCTGCTAAGGAAACCTTCAGGAAGAAATTGAATTTCTTGTGGTTAACTCCTGACAGCCTTGGGGAGGGTTGTTCCCATCTTCAGACATTTTGGTTCATGTAGGTAGGTTCACGTTGAAATAATTAGGAGCCAAAGTGATTATCTTCCCAAAGTGACAACGATCCAGACTGCTTGAGGTTAATCCCTGCTCCTCCTCAGGCTGATACAGAGTCTGATTCTCTCTCTGAGAGTCCTGGCACAAGTTTTGTCAGGTTATCTGAGCAGCACAGAGCAAGACTTTAAAGTGCACGTGGAAGATCTGGAGTAATGGAGGGCTCAGTCCGTGGTGCACAGTGAGATACATTCCACAAACCAACCTTTGTTCCTCTGGAGATCCGTTGCCTTTGAGGATCTTATCAACAATTGCAGCTGGAGTGGGAAGTAGCTTAGCTTCTCAAATTTCTGTTCTGGGGCAAAGAGACCCCTGAAAAATAAAGCTTTAAGCATGAGTGTGACACAGAGCCATGGCATGAGGTAGATATGAATTAAGCAACCTTAACACTTCCCTCCACCCTTTGCAGTGATCTAACCTTGAGGTTAGTTGCTCCTTGTTCAGCACTTTGAAAACACCACAGGTATCAGTTGACAACATTCCCCTGTTGCCTTCACCCATTGGCCCTCAGTGATAAAGTAGGGGCACCAAACAAGTTTAATGACTTGCAAGGCTTGAATTCACCTCCAGTGCTGCCAGGACTCATGCCCAGTGTGCTCTCTACAGCTTCTTTTTCAGAGAGAGTGCGAAACATGTCTCCAGATGAGATCAAAATCCCTCCTGAGCCTCCTGGCAGATGCTCTAACCACTTGCAGGTTGGTATAAGTCCACTTAAGTCCACTCTCTTCTTTTTTATTTAATAAAGGCTTTCAGTTTGTTAGGGAGGGGACATATTTGGGAATACAAATCAGCAATCCAGCATTAAAGCTGGAGTTTTGCTGTACTGACTTTGTGAACTTGCCATGTTAATGCTTGAGCATTCACTGCAATTCAAGTTCAGGAATCTCAGAGCAATTTGAAACTGTTTTCCTGTCTCTGTGGGTCACTTACGCTTTCAAATGACTCTCAATGCCACCAGTGCCACAGAAGCAATGTTTACTGTGCAGGCTGCTATCCTCTCACCTCAGCAAATTCAGCTCCCTAGGAAAGAGCAAGATTGTTTTTCTGCACGGGCTCAAGAATCCCCTGACTGGAATAGTTGAGGCAGCATTGACTGGATTCCTTTTCCACCTACATATCTCCAGATGATAAACATTTAGAGGGAAGGCTAGCAACTTAGAAGCTTCAAAAGAAAACAAATGCATGTTTTCTCTGGTGCACACCCAAATAATTGCAGTAAGCAGCTTTGCTGTGCCCTTCCTCCCGATGAGGAGGAGCAGAGGATACTGATTCCTCTCACCCAGTTGAGTTTTAACTGCAGTGAGCTGCCTGGGACAAATACAAGTGAAGAATCACTCCTGGAGGGCCCTGTAAAGTAAGCTGCTAACGTTCACTGGTGATTCAGAGTGACTCACTGTCCAGGTCAGGCTTTCTTCTCCTCACAGCGTACCTAGGCACACCCATTCCTCCTTGTGCCGCGGGAGGATTTTGCTCTTCTGACATCAATGAGTGAGGCTGCATTAGATCTGAGGAATGCACAGAGCTTCTGCAGACAGAATAAAGCAGAATTTCTTCTCCTTTGACAGCAGTTTACTGTGTTAAATCAAAGGAGAAGATGTCCCCTGTTAGCAGGTCAAACCACCCTTGGGAGCACTTTGAGTTGGGATTGTTCTTTAGAGATGCAAAAGGGTCAAGGATTTTCGCTGTTGATTGCTCTTCCCTTTTCTCAGTCTTCCTCTAATGAACTGCATCTTGAACTCTGCCAAAGGGACTATTTCCCCATCTGTGGACTTTATGAACTCTATTACTCCCTCCATGAGGAAGGGGGAAGGAAATTCAGTCATTTCTACTCCCCAAATTCACCTTTCTGCAGTTGTTCTTCAAACCTCATGATGTGTGCACTGAGAGTGGAGATATGATGTGAGTTCCTCTTGCTAATTTTGTGAAGACCTAATGAAAACTTATCAAGCATTTCTTTTTTTTTTTTAAGATTGATGAAATAGAAGTTTTATACCAGCTCTTAACAATCCTCTTATTCAGGCATGAGCAAGCCCTTAGACAATAGTCAGTATTCTGTGTTTGAGTTGACTGCTCATACAGAGGGAGGCACGAAGTGACTTATCCAGAAACAACAAAGGAAAATTGACTCAGCTCTGCCATCCTGCAAGACTGAAGGCCTCTGGCCATACTTTATATGCCTCTTGCACATGACCAATTTGTGTTGAAAAGAAAAGATACAGGAGATTGCTGAGACTCTTCTCCTGGTCATAGCACTTGGGTTTATGTTCCACCTGAAAGTTTCTGCTTTTGCCATTCCTGCAGCAAAGTAAAAAAAAATACCTTTAAGGTCTTTCAGTACCTTGCTGAGGATGAGAAAGAATCATCTTTATTTTTAGAGAGTGGGCTGCTTGACATCTCCAACCTCAGGCAGTTCAGTTGCCTTTTGCAGGGGCTCATGGCTTCAGTAACAGAACAGCCTCTGTAACTGTGTGAAGGATCTGCAGAGAAGCTGTTTCTGTCAAATTGAGCACTGCATCCAGGCAGGGAGTTACAAGTGCATTGCTCCCAGGAGTGTTTGGCTGCCAGTAGACACCACTACCAGTGCCTGATGATCACCCTGGGTTTAGTTCTCTAGCAGAACGTTGCTCTGTTCACCTGTTTGTTATCCAGGTGTAGCCATGAGCTTTGTCTTCCATGCAGTATTGCTCAGGAGCTGCTTCCTCAGGTGGATTTGATGGTTCCTGTAGGTTAGGAGAGAACCTTTGTGGAGTTCACCTGTCCCTCTCAGAGCTGGCTCTGAAGGGAAACATAGGACAGTTTCATGGCCCAGCTTGACAGGGTGCTGGGCTGCCTCATTTAAGCTATGCTCTTAGCCTGGAAGGTTGGACTTAGATGACCCTTGAGGTCACTTCCAACCTGGTATTCATGAACAGACTGGGAAGCTGGAGTGTGCACTACAGCCTCAAGTGTAAATCTTTAATCACTGAACCCTTCAGAAAGTGATCAGTTGCCATCCAGACAGCTCATGAAGATGCTTTCAGGTCTTAAAGGAAGAAATGTCTGTTCTAATCAGCCTGCCTGGCCTGGGAGAGGTGGAATCCTTGCTCCAAGCAAGGTCAGTAGTTCAGTTGGCTTGTTTCCACGTGCCACCTCTGCCAGTCAGCTGGTGTGCTCCTTTTTTTGTGTACTGGCTCACCCTGTAAATCTTTGTCCCTTAGGATAAAATCCAGAAGCTGTATGAGAGGAAAATTAAAGAGGGCATGGATATGAACTACATCATTCAGAGGAAAAAGGAGTTCCGCAACCCCAGGTGAGTCACTGTCTTCATCTCTGTCACCAAAGTAGATTCCAAGAATTTTCTTCTTTGGAATTGTAGCAGAAACAGAATCCTGGGCAAAAGGTATACTGCTCACAAAAATAGGACATCATTTGTAGGTGAAACAGTAAAGCTCTTCTTTGTGTTCTGTGAGGCAGCAGCCAGGGTTAGATTGTAGCTCTATGGGCTTTGGGTGAAGTGGTTTTGGTGTGTCTGTTGTGGGAGCTGGGGGATTGATTTGGAAGAGGCAGGAGATGATGTGGTTAATGACACTGCCACATGCATCATAGCAAGTGTAGCTTCCCAGGTTGTGAGTTTGCTCTTGTGGCATGAAGAGAGGTGAGAGCCTCTTTGTCCTAACAATCTGAAATGCTCTCATTTCCCTTCCAGCTCCCTGGCTCTATTCTGAACTCTTCTCTTTCCTTTGCAGCATTTATGAAAAGCTGATTCAGTTTTGTTCCATTGATGAACTTGGCACAAATTACCCCAAGGTGAGGTGCACTACTTCTCCCTGGGAGGGGAGTGGGTAAAAGATAATACAGGTCTTACCTCAGGCTTCCTCCAGCCTGCTTGTTGAGAAGTCTTTTAAAGGAACTTTAATCTGTTTCTCTGCATTGAAGCAAACGTTTTTATGTGGTACTGAGCCTCTGTGCCTCCAGCTTCGCTATAATGACTCTGAACAAAAGCTGCTGTACTCTGTAGATAAATGAGAAACTCCTTGGCAGGGACAGAAGCTGAGCAGCAGAAAAATGCATCCTAACTCAGCATCCTTTTGGCTTCAGAGCTGCTCCTTCCTTCACAGTCTTCATGGCACTGGAATAGCAGCAGAAATCAGTGATGAATGAAATACATGAAACATTTTTTAACTGGATTGTGTTTATAAGTGGAAATAGCCCTAATCTGACTTTTTTTTCCCCCCCCTTCTCTAGGACATGTTTGATCCTCATGGCTGGTCAGAGGATTCATATTATGAGGCACTAGGTAATGCCAGGAAGTCTTTTCTAAGTTTTCTTTTTGTCCTTAGTTCTTTGTGTTTTGTAGTTAATTAACTGCACTGGAGTCTTCAGTTCCTTTATAAGTGAGAAGTCATCACATGCTGCTCTTTCAGTGCTTCATTCTGGTTGGATGTGCCTGAATGTTACTGATGCTCCATCAGTCTGGAAAGCCTTTTCCTTTAAATTGGGTCTTCAAGGTTTTCATCTCTTCAGGCTCTTAATGCTGTGCAGTAAGGCTTTGATCCAAAAGCCGGAGCTGGTTTCGTGGCAGATCAATCTTCTATACACAACTGCAAGGTTTTTTTTATTATTGATGATGGGAAATGAATGAGGTAAAACTATGGATTTCTGCTGTTCCTAGACCTTCTTCTAACTTCTGGGGTTTTTTTTTCTCAGCTAAAGCCCAGAAGATTGAAATGGACAAGTTGGAGAAGGCCAAGAAGGAACGCACAAAGGTAGCTATTCAGAACCAAAAGAGGTGGAGATGCAGGGGAGTTGTTTGCTTCCCTGCTGGGTTTCATTTTGTCGTTTTGAGCTTTGTGTGCTCTGTGCTGACACTGCTTGGTATTCCCTGATTCTGTCCTGTCTTCTTGCATGCCTCTTCCCAAGCTGCACAGACCAAGTTGTCTGCCCTTCCTTTAAGGCCCCTTTCTCTAGGTCATTTATTTCACTGAATTCCCTTTTGTGTTGCCAGCATATCTAAAGCAGAGCTCTTAAGCTGGCATTCAGTAAGCCAGATACAGGGAAGATAACATAAAGAACAATTTTTCTCTTATCTCTGACATTTCACCTGGTGGCATAGCCTAGTTATAGCTTCATTTCCTCCTCATACCTCATTGTGAGGCTGCCTGCATTCTCTTCTCCTGGATATTGCCTTCTTGCATCCATTTTCCAGCAATATTGGGCCTGTTACCACTGTAATTGGGCTTGTGGCAAAATATGCATAGAACACAGGCTCTGGGAGATTTTATTCCTGTCTTTCAGCAATGCTGGCAGCTGGCATCAGAATCATAGAATGGCTTAGGCTGGAAGGAACCTTAGAGATCATCTTCAACCTTCCTCCAGGGACAGCTCTCAACTAGACTTGGCTACTCAAGGCCTCCTCCAGCCTGGCCTTGAGCACTCCCTAGGCAGCCTGTTCCAGGTTCTTGCCACCCTCATACCAAAGAACTTTTCCTAACATCCAGTCTAACTCTACTCTCCCTCAGCTTGAAACCATTCCCTGTTGTCCTACTGCTAGACACCCTCATGAAAAGTCCCTCTGCAGCCTTCCTGTAGGATCCCTTCAGGTACTGGAAGGCAGCTCTGAGGTCCCCTTAGAGTCCCTCTCTTCCTTAGGATGAACACCCCCAGATCCCACAGCCTATCTTCAGAGCAGAGGTGTTCCAGCCTCATTTGCAAAGCCCAGAAAACCATCTCCTGTTAAGAGATTGCATCTAACCTTGCAGGAGGTTCCTTGTTCAGTGTGTGGAGGTGGTTTTTTTTTTCTTGCAGCACATGCTGTGTCTTGCTGCTTGTTTTGGGTTTTGCACAGTAACAAAGGCATCTGATTGTGTCCTTGCCCAGATCTGCAGTTTGAAAACAGGAGGCCGTGTGCTGTTGTAGCCCTTGTTGCTAGGTTTCCTGCCACCATGCAGTTGCAGAAAATTATGCAGGTAGGGGCTTGTCCTGCAGGTTTCTCAAAGGAAAAAAAAAGACATTTTTGATTGTACAAATGCATTCTTTAAGGGTCAGGATCTGACAATTCTGAGCTGTATCAAATCCATGTGCGTGTGTCAGTTACAAACAGACTTCTGTTGCATCTGAGTTAGGAGCTGGGTTGCAGGAATCCTCAACAGCCATGACTTCAGGATGCTTTAGCCTCAGGTCTGCATCTTTCTTCCTGCATCACAGTCAGCTGAGAGGCCCTTGCCTGACATGACATCAAAGCTGTTCACTGAAACATGTGAAGTGGGCTAGAAAAAGACTTTGTGCCATTACATTTCACTTTTATCTCCTCCTCTCTCCCCTGTGTGTCTCCCCCTTCCCAGATCGAATTTGTGACTGGCACTAAAAAGGGCACAACAACAAGTGCCTCTTCTACAACCACCACAACGTCCAGCACCACGGTGGGAGGTAAGGAACAGTTGTGATTGTGCCTCTTGAGCTGCAGTCAGGCTGGGATTAGGGCTTTGTGGAAACCCTGAGGGCTCCTCCTTTGAGTGTGTTCCTTCCAGGAGCTGGCAGATTAGCTTTCCTCCAGTCCCTCTATCTCCTGGCTGTCCTTCTGCAATGAAAGGTTAGGAGAGAGGAGGTTTATTAGCAGGTCAAGAAACCTGCTGATGTTTATGGTTGTAAAAGTGTACTTGGGATTGATTTGTCTCAGGAGATTTGGAAAGACTGAAAATTGTTCTCCTGCGTTTTCAAGTGAGAGGAAGGGAGAGAAAAACACTGCAGGCTGAGTGGTCTTGTGAATGTATTTGGGAGAGAAAAACACTGCAGGCTGAGTGGTCCTGTGCCTGTACCTGGGAGAGAAAAACACTGCAGGCTGAGTGGTCCTGTGCCTGTACCTGAGCAACTGAGATAAGTGTGCTCTGCTGAAATGAAATATGCTTTGGGACAAGGAGTGAACCTGTCCCGTATTTGGCTGGAGTTCATGTGCAGAGTTTTACTTTGACTCTTGGGGCACTAAGTTGTCTTCCCCTCAGCAGTTGCTGCCAGTATGTGCCGAACTTACTCTCCAGTCGAGCAGTGGCATACTAAGAGTTGCCAAGACAGGGTGTTGGTGTTACAAAGTGATTGGTGACCTTTAACGTGATGCCAACCCTTGTTTGCTTGACCTGATCAAATCCACAGATGCCCAGAAGAGGAAGAGCAAGTGGGACTCTGCCATCCCCGTAACGACGATAGCTCAGCCCACCATCCTCACCACCACTGCAACGCTGCCCGGCGTTGTCACGGTGACCACCAGTGCAAGTGGCTCCAAAACCACTGTCATTTCAGCTGTGGGCACCATTGTGAAAAAGGCAAAGCAGTGACTGGTGTGCTGGGCCTGGAGTTTTGGACTTGCTGGTGACGGAAGGCCGTGTTCTTGAAAGGGAAGGGTAGCTTTCGCCTCTGGTAAAAGATGACACAACGCTTTGAAACAGACCACAGTTCCCTTTGGAGAGAGTGGGCCAGGAGCAGGCACAGCAGCTGTGTGCCCACAGGAATGGACCTCTGCTGAAAATGCCTCTGCTTTTTGCTGTGGGAAGAACCACTCTGTGTGTGCTGTGCTGGAGGAAGGTGGCATCTGGAGTCGGCTTCTCAAAGTTAGCTTCTTAAATTGCTGCGGTAGGGTCTGACTGTACCTGCAAGTCTGGTTTGGGGGAGGGGGGGGAAAAGGCAACTAGAGCAGGAATAGCAGTGTTAGCCTCGTGATTGGCAGGGCTGCTAGCAGCTGTGGGCTCTGCCTCCCTCACACACTAACTCAGTTCTGAGGGAATTAAAGCAGAGACAATTGGTCAGTGTCCACCTTCAGATGTGTAGCAGAGACTTGAAGCAATCTACATCTGTTAAGTGTAGACTTTTTGTTACAGTGCTGACATCTGTACCCCTGTGTGTATCTGAGTAGATCTTAGTGACCACGAGTTACCCAGCTGGCCTCTTGAGGGAACTGCTGAAGCAGGCTTGGCAACATCTTGCAGGGATGGAGATTTCTGTGCAGAACCCACCAGCTGCAGAGGTTTGATTTGTGAACTCCTTTGCAAAGAGCTGTGTGGCAAACTCTGCCGTGGAGGAATGAGGTTGGATGGCAGATAAGCAGAGGCCAAGTGTCTGATCTTCATTGTGGCATTGTCCATCTTTGTACCAGGTCGTGCTGTGACATGCACACGTGGCAGTTTCTGCTTGCTCCTCTGTTGTGAAAAAGTATTTTCAGTTGAAAATTTTATTGTATAAATCTTCTTACCTCTGTAGTAACAAAATTATTATGAAAATGGAAAAACCCTTTTGAAAAAAAAAAGCAACCCCCTGGTGTCACTGTGTCTGCATTTCTCATCTTGGGGAGGGACAATCACTTCATTTGTTGTGCTTTGGGTTGCAGACACTGCTAAGTGAATAGGGAACAAATCCGTGAGAGGGAAGGTGGCACAAATGAAATTGGAATTCCTGTGATTAGAGAATCACAGACTCAGGCTCTAAAAAGCCAAGAGACTTCTTTCTGCTTACTGCCTTTTGAAGCATGGATGTCTGCTCACTTGAGTGGGTCTGTCCTAGCAGAAGCTCCAGGTTTGAGACCTTCAGCTCTGCCATGCCAGGCTGCTCAACAAAGGCAGGAGAGCTGCTGTGGTGAAGTCATTCCTGGCAGAGTTGCTTCTGCTCTCACACTCCCTTCTGAAGTTTCTTCTTCCCACCTCCATGCCCTCGGGTGTTGATTTTCTTTCCCATTTGCTTGTTGTGATTTAGAGATCCGTCCCCCTTTGATGCTTCTGTGGGAAGAAGTTTTTGTGTGCTCAGGCCTTGCTCTTTATTTTATGTCTCAGTGGGTGCTGCTTAACCAAAAAGAGCAGGTGGGGAGGGGCAGCCCTTGCCAGCCCCACCTCAAACCGTGAAATGGGAGCACCTGAAGCAATGTTTTCATTGGATTGCTGCTGTGCTGCTGGTTTTATGAGACTTCTTTACTGAGACTCAAAAAAAAAAAAAAAAGTAATAAAAGGAATCTTCCCTGCCAAGGCTCTGGGCCATGCCAAGGCTTAGCTGATGGCAGCAGCATGGAGGTGATTGCTCCAGCTGACACCTGTGTAAGCTCCTTTCCAGCTCCTCATCACAGGAGAAGAAGTTGCAGCCTCTGTGAAGCCCCTCACGTGGTCTTTGCAGTGTGCCCAGAAGCTTCTCCAAAGGGTATGGGCAGAGCAGTCCTGGCAAATTCTGTGAACCCAGCAAAGCCCAAGGGTGTTGGAGAGGGTCTGCTGGAGAAGGTCCAGCGAGGAGGTATGGATCTCAGGCTGCAGAAGCCCAGATCCCTCTGCACAGCAGAAGACACCTCCAGCAAACGCCAGGAATCTGCTGTATTTTGTGCTGGGACCGGCAACAAAGTTTTCTGCTTACGTTAGTGGAGCACTGCCTTCAGTTTTGGGCTCTTCAGTTTTAGAGGGACAGAGATCTGCTGGAGAGGGTCCAAGAGAGGGCTCCAAGGACACTTAGGGGACTGGAGCACTGCCTGATGAGGGGAGGATGAGGGACCTGGGTCTGCTTAGGCTGCAGAAGAGAAGCCTGAGAGGGCATTGAATCAATGTTTATAACTATCTGAAGGCTGGGGGTCAGGAGTGGGGGGACAGGCTCTGCTCACTGCTCCCTGTGACAGGACAAGGAGCAATGGATGGAAGCTGCAGCACAGGAGGTTGCAGCTCAACACAAGAGGCAACTTCTTGCCTGTGTGGGTCCCAGAGCAGTGGCGCAGGCTGCCCAGAGAAGTTGTGGAGTCTCCTTTGGAGCCTTTCCAGGCCCTGAGCTAGATTGTCTGCTCCTGCTGTGTCAGGGTGGTTGGACTGGATGATCTTTTCGGGTCCCTTGCAACCCCTGTGAGCCTGTGTTACCTCCAGAGAGAATCTCCAAGACTTCCCAGTGTTAAGTAAATCATTGTCGAGGTACAAAACTCATGAAGGGGGTGGAGGATCCACCAAAGCCTCCTGTTGCCTGTGGGGAGCACTGACAGCAGCACACTGCAGAGCAGTTTCCCATCTCTGAGCCTTGCTGTGTGCTGCTGTTCCTCTGACTGTTTGTATTCCACTTCCTTCCTTTTGTTCCAAGCGAGAACCAGGGACACCAATGACTTCCAATAGTTAGCCTTTGTTTATTTAAAACTTGGCTTTGGCTGGGGCTGGGCTCATGCTGGTGGTTGCCAGTAAACAGCAGAGCAGCAGGAGGATTTCATAAGAAAAAGGTTTTGCCTTTTCAGGTATGAGGAGTCTGTCTGTCTGTCTCTGTGTCCTCTACCACGTTTGTATGAACCAGCAGTAGGAAGCAAACAAACCTGCCTTTGGAGCAGTGCTGGGCTGTGAAGTTAGCAGAATCTTGACCTCCCTTTGCATAGTCTCTTGTAGTGCTTGGAGAACATGACAGCAGGTGAGGGTCTCACTTTCTCTTCCAGTGTGCGTTGGCTGACCCCTTGGACTCTGCTCTGCTGAGCCACACCTCGAGTACTGGGTTCAGTTTTGGGTGCCTCATTACAGGAGGGATGTGGAGGTGCTGGAGGAAGCTGGAGAAGGGCCTGGAGAAAAAATCTCTGACTGCGGTGACTGAAGGAGCTGGGGATGGTTAGTGTGAAACAGAGGAGGCTGAGGGCAGAGCTCATTGCTGTCTACAGCTACCTGAAAGGATGCTGTGGAGAGGTTGGTGCTGGTCTCTTAACAGGTAATTTGTGATAGAAGAGGAAATGGCCTCAAGCTGTGATCTGGGTAGGTTTAGACCAAACATTAGGAAAAATGTTTTCCTAGCAAGAGTGGTCAGGCACTGGAATGTGCTGCCCAGGGAGGTTGTGGAGTCACCAAGCCTGGGTGTGTTTGAAGGTCATTTGTGATACCTGGGGCTATGGTTTAGGGTGAGCCTTGTAGAGCAGGGATAGCAGCTGGACTTGGGGATCCTATGGAGCTTTGCCAGCCTGACACCAAGTAGCATGGCAGAAGCTGACTGCTCCAGAGTTTTTTGGTTGGTTCCAGGGTTACTGTTGGGGAGCCATCACTAAACCAGGTTTGTTTAATAAAGTATTTCTTGCTTTAGCCTAAATTTCTTTTTTTAACAGCAGTGTCTGGCAGCATTGCTCACCCCAGCTGCAGCACTGGGAGGAGGGCTGGGGCTGGCTGGTGGAGGAGACCTGGAGGAGCAGGGAAGGTAAGCACAGCTCCAAGGACCAGCATATGCCTTGCCCTCTTCTTGGGAACTGTGGCTCAGCTTTCCTCCAGCTCCAACATTCTGCCACATCTGCTGCCTCTACGGCTCCCTGAGGCAGAGCAGGACCTGAAAGTCCTCAGCCCCTCTACAGCAACAATCTGCTCTTCAGTGCTGTAGCTCTCAAGCGTCAGAGCTTTGTGCCCCAGCTCTCACGGTGCAGTAGCAATCTGCCTTGGCTTTAAAAGTCCCAACGACACAGCCCCTTAACTTCCAGAGGTTTTCTTTAAACAGAGGAAATGGCCTCTCCAAAAGGACCAGTGTGATGCTGAGGTTGCCAAGCCAAGTGGAAACGAGGAAATAGCAAATTCCAACTGCCTGAGCCATCTTCGGCTGCACCCCTGCCTGCTTCCCGGCCGCTGCAGCTTTAGTGCACAGGCACATCCTCCTCTCCCCATTTACAGGAGCTTCCTCTTTCTCGGAGCAAAGGGAATCCTGCTCCTCACTTCCATTTGAATCGATGCTTGGTCACTGTCTTCAAGACATACCTGACTTTTCCACCTGGCTGCTGTTGCTCTTTCTGCTGGAGCTGAGGGGATGCAGTTTTCTCGGTGAGGATTTATCAGAGAGCTCAAATGCAGCTTCTGCCATCACATCTGCTCTGGTACGTGTACACTGTGACCAGGTCTGACCTCTGGCCTCCGACAGACCCCAAACTCTAAAGCAAAAGGGTGCTGCAGGGCAAGAAAATAACCTCACCTGAAATGCAAGCTCTCTTCTGGCTGGGGAAGGGGGTTTGGAGGCAGCTCAGCAGAGGGGTTGGATGTAGTGGTAGGGTCGCTGCTCCTTGCACAATCAGACTCCTCGGGGAGTGTTAGGAGCAGGTGGGGGTGGGTGCTACAGGGTGGGGCATTGCCCCACGAGCTGCATCTGTTGCACATGAGCAGCAGGCTGTGGTGCTCATGCCCTGGGTCCAGGGAGCTGTGGCCCCATCCTCTGCGAGCCAGGCACTCAGGCTCTGCTCAGCAGCGGGGCAGGAACTTACCTGGCAGGAGTGAGGAGCTCCTGGGGGCTGGGGTGACAACTTCTACTCGTGTTGGTAGGAGAAACCCCTGCTGGGGGCGGGGGGAGGAGGGCTGGGGAATGCCCTCAGCTCTGCCCTGAGCAGGTGGGTGAAGCTGAGCCGCCCCCTCTATGGCAGGCACCTTCCCACCTTTTCCTGTGGGATGGTGCTTGTGCGGAGGGGAGGGTCCGGGCGAGCTGTGCCTGCCCGTCCAGGTGTGCGAGGGAGGAATGCCAAGCCCTGAGTCATGGGCACCCCCTCCTCCCTCCCCAGCTGGGATAAAGCTCGTCCTCACCTGGGATCCCATCTCATTTATCGCAGCTCCCACCTTTCCCCCCCCGCCCCCCACCACCCCCTCCGCGGCGGGAGCAGCTCCGGGGAGCCAGAACAAAGTCGATTTTTGACCGGAGGGTACAGAACTCGAGGGGGGGCTATGTGGGATCTCGACCTGCCTGCCCTCCCCGCCCGACCGGGAGCTGCCGTTTAACCGGAAAGAGAAAAGCGACAGAAAATAAGGAGAAGGGAGGGGAAAAGAAAAAAAAAAAAAACCCAAACCACAAACGCGAAAAAAACAAAACCCAAACCCAACAAAGAACAGAAAGAGGGAAAGGAAAGGCCAAAGCCGGGAGCCGAGCGGCAGCGAAGCGGCGCAGTCCGTTCCGTTCCCCCTCTGCCGTCGGAAGAATTCCTTGGCTCGGCGTGTGGGTGCCTGTGTTATTTGGGCAGAGGATTTGGACACCGAGTCAGCCCCAGCGCTAATGAGGTTTGTGGCATTGATTCGCCTGCGCTCTGTACCGTCCAGCTTCGCTTTCCATTCCGCCGCGCTGATTAAGCCGAGGGGGTTGGGGCCGGGGGCGAGAGAAGGCAGCGGCGCGGGGAGCTCCCCGCACCGGCAGGTAGGGCACGGAGCGAGGGGCTCAGCTCCCCGGCTGCCTGCTCCCCCCCTTTTCTCCCCTCTGGTTTTGGTTTCCGGGATTCTGTCTTCTGCTTCCTCGCCGACCGGGAAAGGCAACGAATGGAGCTCCGCAGGGCTGCACGGGGTGGGTTTTGTTCTCTGAAGGTATTTGGGTGGGGGGTACCCAGTGCCACGAGGCAGTGCAGAACCCTTCAGGGAGCGCTTGCTGCGGCTTTCAAAGCTTGTCCCCTCTGCCCACCTTGCTGCCAAGGGGAAAAGTCTGTTGTGCCTGGAGCTGGCACTCGGGAAAAGCCTCCACAGGTGAAACTATGCAAGCTTGGTCGGGCTGAGGGTGGCTCCGACCTACTGAAGCCGCGGGGGTGGGTTTGCCATGGGTGGGAGCCTGCACCCCCTGCAAGGGGGCGAGGAGGGGAACAGGAGCTCCTTGGAGGGGAAAGGAGTGAGGGTTCAGGGTTGGCTTGGCTGAGCTGCAAGTGTTGGGGAATTTGCGAGTTGGTGGAGCTGAAATGGGTGGGAAATAAGGAAATGGATGTAAGGACTGGTGTGGGGGAGCTGACAGGCACGGCTTAGGTGAGGGAAGAGGAGGATGAGGAGCAGCCGCGGAGGGGAGGGAGAGGAAAGGTGTCTGGTGGGGCCGAAGGAGCAGAGAACGTGGCAGAAGCAGCAGGTGGGCAGGTGCAGGGATAGGACACAGGAGGGTCCTGGGCCAGTTTTCAGGCAGCTCCACAGGCAGGGTCCTGACCTTCCTGCCTGTCCCTTGAGAATGTCCCCTGCCTGAGCCTGGGGAGGCAGAGGGAGGGAACAGTACCTCAGCCACGGCCCCTTTGCTGGCAGAGTGGTGTCGGCCACTGCCCAGCTCCTGGAAGCTCCCAGGTTGTGTCCTGCTCTGTTTTGCCCTTCACTGGGGGATGCTGAGGGCTATGTCTGGAGTCTGGAGCTTGACCTGGGAGCCAAAGTCTCCCTTGTGCTGAAAACAACAAACGGTGACACTTGCATGGAGCCTCCCAACTGCAGAGGCACATGGGGGGAAGCAAACGGGGAAAACAAATTCAAAGACCAGTATGATTTTGTGTCTGGGCAATGGATGCTTTGATTTCTGAGGGTCAAGTTTTGGTGGTTTGATCTGGCTTGATAATTTCCAAGTTAGGAGCACGATCCCTGAGAGCTCCATGCTGCTGCGTGTGCTGGGGAGGGAGGAACCCCGGGAGGGAGAAAGAGAGCAAGTGTGGCACTGATCCCTGTGCCCACAGCCCTGCCCTGGGAGGAGAATCGAGCCTGCAGGAGCTGCCGTGGCTGTCACTGCCCTGCCCAGGGGGTAGTGGGACCAGGGTCTCTGGGGAGGGCACTCAGCTGCCTTTCTGCTTTGCCTCCACTGCTGTCAGCTCTTCCTTGTGCCCCCAGCTCCGTGCTGAGGCTGGTTGTGGTGACCATCACCACCTGCCTGCCCCAGCACGCTGCAAGTGCTGTGGTGCTCAGCATACAGAGGCAAGCAGATGCTCTTCTAGATGCCTCCCCTCTATAGGGCACCAGTTCCCTGCTCCTGCTCCCTCATTTTCCCACTCCCATGTTCCCAGCTTACCTGTGGTCCCTCACTTGCCATCTGGGACCAGGCTTCCACCACAGGCTGTGGTTCATCATAACCTGCTCCATGGTCCTTTACCCCCACCTAGCCCCTCGCCATGCCTGGCTTCAACCTCTTCCTTCCTGTCACAAAGCTGCTGGAGTTGGGGTGGGTAGGGGACACGGTGCCAAAGCTCTGCTGCTCCAGCCTGTCCCTTGTCCTGTTGCTCCAGCAGGTTCCTTGCAGCATCCCCTGGTTTTGGGGGGTTGAGCTACCCAGCCCAGGCTTCTCCAAGCTTAGGGGGTCCCAGGGTCTTTCTGAAGCAGATTTGGTGCAGGTGAAGCCTAGAGAAGAGGGAGGAGACCAGGAGCAGTGTCTGGAGTGGTGTTCTGGGGCAGGGTAGGATGTCTGTGTGCAGCCAGGAGCTGCTCTCCTTCGCTCCCTGACTTTGCACCGCTGAACAGCCTTTTGTTGCTGCTGTCACCCACAAATCACAACCAAACCCTGCAGCTTTTCCAAAGTGAAAGTGGTGTCTTCCCCTCCGGAGCACGCTTTGGAAACCGAGGGGAGGCTGCTTGTACGGTTTTGCACAAATATTATGGGCTGCATTCCTGCAGCCAGCAGCGCCGATGCTCCGTGCCACCGCTGCCCTGCCTGCTGGCAGCTCAGAGGGCAAACAGGACATCAATATCAAGCTGTTTTATGGCCTTTTATCTCGGCACTTGAAAAGCTGAGGCAGAAGTTTTCGTGCCCAAGGCCTAGGGCGTGTCCCTCCATCCCTTGGTGACTCTTTTGTGGGTCGTGATTAAAGGCGGATGGGTTAGGGCTGTGCTTTGGCGCCCGGGGGCGAGAGCTGAGGGAGCTGCTGCCCTGTGCTTCATCTTTCCTTTGCCGTGGTGGAGGGGATTTGCTGAGTGCTCAGGGGACGTTTTCGCTGGGACAGGCTCAAAGGACTTCCCCACCCTTTCATCTCGCCTGCAGCTGGCATCTGCCCACATGGCTGCGGTGCCAGTCACGGTGGCTGGCGAGGCTCGCCGGGGCGGAGCGAGGTTCTAAAGGGGTTTTCCTGCCTTCAAACACAACCCTCTCGGTGGTGAGGGAGTGATACGGTGTTTGCCAGCGAGTGCTGCTGCTGAGGAAGGTCAGAGGCATGTCCAGGGACAACTGTCAGAGTCCCCAGCGCTGGGGCTTGGCCGTGGGATTCCTCCAGGCCAGACCTGTGAAGAGCCNGGACTTCTCTGGTCACCTGGCACCTTCCATCCCTCAGAACCTCAGTGTACTGGCTACAGCAAAGCCTCCCTGGGTGCCCCTGCAGGGATGCTGCCCTGAGCTTTCATCTCTCTCATGTTTCATCTAAGAGCAATCAAGGAGTCTGTGACAGATCTCTCTGAGCACAGCTGAGGAGACAGAGGAGATGCCAACATCTCCTGGTGAACACATGACAAGTGACCATCACGGAGAACAAAGCACAACCACCAAAGGGGATATCTCCTGGGGTTGATGCTGGGGTGGTTCGAGCCCTGTGCTGCAATGATCTCTGCCAGGGCTCAGCTTCAGGTCTCCAGTGCGTTCCAGTGGCTGAGGCAGGATCCAGTGTGAGCAGATCAGTGTGATCCAATGCTGTTGAGTCTAGAGTAGGGAATGCCCTGGGAAGCCCTGGGTCGTTGGTACCTGTCACCAAGTCTGTGTGCTGGGAGCTCAGGCACCTTCACTGCACACAGCAGCTGTTGCCATTTCCCTCTGCTTTTTCAAGTGCTTTTCACATTCTCTTTGTTGTTTTAGGGTCAGGGCTTACACAGCCAGGAGCTGAGACAATCTCTTTGCATCCCACCTGCACCTTGCAGAAAGCAGATGTTCTGAAACTCTCTTTACACCAAATCGTTTGCCTCAGTTGCCCTCACTTGCCCTGCTGGGTGCCAGGCAGAGCCACCCTCTGGCACGGCAGCCCCAGTGCTCGAGTCTCAGCTTTGTCTCCTTTGTTTTCCGTGTCCCAGTGCTGGCTCCTGGGTGGCACTGAGTGTCCTCAGGCACGTGTGGGTGCGGGGAGAATGGTCTGCTCCCATCAGCATCTGGTCTCTGGACCTGTGCAAAGGGTAGGACAGAGGGGAGCTGCCAAGCTCTCGACACCAGGGATTCATTCAACAGCTCCAGAGCTCCAAGTTTGACGTTTCCCCATGGGCTCGCTCTCTGTTTGTTGTTGGTTTGACCATCCTGGAAACTCTTTGTGTGATAGGAAATAGCTGAAGGGAGGGGTCCGTTTGGCTCTTGGGGAGAGATGCAGAAGCTTTGTTTTCCTCCTCTCTTTTCCTTAACCCACCGGGAAGAGCAAGGTCTTGACGTGGTTGGAGCTCACCCACGTATGGGTGGTGCTGAGCTCAGGAGGGGGTGGATCAGGCTGCTGGCCTGGGGGACCTCAGTTGCAGGGCACATGGGTGCTGCTTTGGCGTGGCAGCTGCCCTGCCCCGGCGCTGATGGGACTTTGAGCCTTTTGCACTTGTTTGAGCAGAGGATGAACCACTCTTGGGCTTGCTTTCTTTTCTGCCCTACCCTGCTAAGATCAGAGGTTGCAAGAGACTCCAGCTTGTGCCGGGCAGAAAGGGCTGTCCCCGCCCGTCCATGCCCCTGGGGCTGGGCAGGGGCTCTGCAGAAGCTGCTCCCATTCTCTCTGAGACGGTTTCCGTCCCTCGGCTCTCCACAACATAGGGATCCCTGCATTTCAGGAGGAAGAGGATGGATGTTCTACCACGGGCATGTGCTGGGCTGTTCCTCCTGTCCCTGCTCTGTGGCACTGGCCTCGGCCAAAGGAGCAAAAGTAAGTCCAGCTGTGGTAGGTCCAACCCCTTGGTGCTGCCCCGTGGGGACTACACACACCCCTCCTGAGCTCCAGAAATGCAGATAAGAGCTGCTGTGTGCTTCTCCTCTCTCCCCAGCATTTGGGGGCCCTCTCTTGCTACCCCACTGCTGGTTTGTAGCCAGCTTCCACTGACTCTTCAGGCAAAAGCTCCCCTGCCTGCCTCAGGAGTGGCAGGAGCCTTTCTCCTGCCCTCCCATGGCTTTTTCCATTCCTGATGCCCTCATCTTTCCTGCAGGCAACCGCTGTGTGCTGTCCCGGGCCAAGAGCTGCACTGAGTGCATCCGAGTGGACAAGGACTGCTCCTTCTGCACTGATGAGGTGAGAGCTTGCAGGGACACCCAGGGCTCCACTTCCCACCCTGATCACAGAGGGATCCCACCAGCCTTGGGAAGCTGGGAGAGCAACCTGGGAACAGTGGCAGCTTCTGAGAGCTCCAGCTTCTCCCTGCAATGAGCTGAGCTGAATGGGAAGCACTGAAGTGTGAATTTTCTTTGGTGTGAACAAAATGGGAGCCCAGGTTAGACTTGCAGGAATCACAGAGTTGTTTGTGGTGGAAGAGATATTTCAGAGCATCAAACCCAACTGCTAACCCAGCACTTCCAAAGCTCACCACTGAACCATATCCCTCAGCACCACATCTGCACATCTTTGCAATCCCTTCAGGGACGGTGATTCCACCACTGCCCTGAGCAGCCTGTCCCAGGGCTTGACAACCCTTTTGGGAAAGAAACTGTTCCTTGTGCCCAACCAAAACCTCCCCTGGCACAAGACAAGGGTTAACCAGAAAATGACACTGCAAGTGTGTGTGAGGAAAGCAGGAAGGGTCTTATCCCAGACAACCCAGCAGCTCTCTGGTGGTCACATTTCCCTGCTGCTGAGGGATGCTTGCTCCTCAGTGTCACCCTCACCCCCCTCCCTCTGCCCTGCTCCTGATGCCGGTGACCCATTAAAGGCCTCAGCAGAGGACCTTTCCCCTGGCATGGAGGGCCTGCTGCTTGCTGGGGTGGTGATGCTGTTCTTGCCCCCTTGGCAGAGCTTTGAAGAGCCTCGCTGCGACTTGCGGGAGAACCTGCTGCGGTCTGGCTGCGGGGAGGCCAACGTCGTCTACACCAGGGGCGAGATGAGGACACTGCAGGTGGGTGCTGGCTTGGCTGCTTCTCGGGGGCCACACCATTCCCCGTGGCCTTTGTGGCCTTTGTCCTCCTCTTAGAGTTTTCAGCAGGAAGAACACCAAGCCCAGACCTCTGTTTCTGTAGGGGAGTCCCAAAACCTCAGCAGCCTTCGCTAGCTGACGGAGCTGCTGGCAGCCAGCCCTGGTCACTTAGGGCTGGGCTGGCTGCTCAGGCAAGAGAGAGGGAAGCAAAATGCCAAGGGCTGGAGGAGGTACCCAGCTGGGTACTCATGGACGTGGGGGAGGCTGCTTTGGTCCCTGGCTGTGCGCAAGGGGAGGGAGGGTGATCGTCCCTGCCTTTCCACTTCCTACATACCTCCTTGTTCCTTGCCACCTCCTCCTCCTTGTTGCCTGTGTGCAGGAGGTGGAGCCCACCCCAGGAGATGCAGTCCATCCCCCTTACATCACTCTTTCTTCACAGAATTTCAGTATCAACACATCCCTGCAGAGGACCCAAGTGTCCCCCCAGAGCATGTTCATGCGGCTTCGAGCTGGGGAGGAGATGAGCTTCAACATGGATGTCTTCCAGCCTCTGGAGAGCCCTGTGGATCTGTATATCCTCATGGACTTCTCCTACTCCATGTCTGATGACCTGGACAACCTCAAAAGCATGGGCCAAAACCTAGGTGAGAGCAGAGTTGGGAGAAGAGGGGAGGCAGCTCCTGTGCTACTGAAGACAGGCAGCTCGCTCCTGCCCACGGCAGAGAGAAAGGGATGTGACTGGCAAAGGCCTGAAGGCATCTGTGCTAATTGGGGTTTCTTCTGGTCACTGCTTTGGAGGGGGATGCCCCTCCTGGCCCTACATGCATCACTGCCCTGATCTCTCAGCCCAGCACTGGGTCTGATGACCTGCAGAGCTAATCTGTGTGGTGGCTTTGGCACCTTGAACCTATAGATGAGATGTGTGCAGAAGCTCCAGTCCTGGAAAGGAGTTACCAAAGAAGGGATAGGTTTCTACCCCAATAAAGACACGACCCAAGCCCAAGCAACTTCAAAGCTGACAGTTCAGGAGTGTTATCTAAGACCTGAGCAGCAGAAAAGATGCTGAGGAAGGGACTTCTTTCCCTGGAGCAGCAACCATTACAGACATCTCTTTATTCACTTGTTCATTCCTCCCTCCCTTCCTCTCCTCCCAGCGGAGTTCCTGCAAGATCTGACCTCCAATTATACCATTGGATTTGGCAAGTTTGTGGACAAAGTCTCATCCCCTCAGACAGACATGAGACCTGAGAAGTGAGTGAGGCCAATGGGTCCCTGGGATGGGAGCAGAGAAGAGGGCAGGCACCTTCTGTTTCTCCATGGCTTTCTTCATCTTCACCATCTGTGGTGCAAGAACCTCTGTCCATCTCTCTCCCTTATTGCCAGTACCTTCCCCTGACCTCCCCACCCTGTGCTCAGGGCTTGCTGTAGCACTGTGGCTCCTCAACATTCAGACCTTCCCTGCTCTTCAATGACAAATGGCACATCTTGTCTTCTGCTCCACCTCTGCCCTTATCCCTTCTGCCTCCCAGTGCTGGTGGCTTGAAAACTCAACTTCATCTCTTCACTGCAGGGACTCCCCAGCTCTCTCAATTCCTCTCCTTGCACCCAGGCATCCCTTTGCCCCTGCCACCCACAGCATCCCTTCTCCTCCCTTCTCTCCTAGGCTGCGTGAGCCCTGGAACAATGCTGACTCCCCCTTCTCCTTCAAGAACGTCATCCGCCTGACCAGCAACATCAACTACTTCAGCCAGGAGCTGAGGAAGGAGCGCATCTCTGGCAACCTGGATGCCCCCGAGGGTGGCTTTGATGCCATCCTGCAGACAGCTGTTTGCAAGGTGGCACTGCTGGGAGGCACGGGAGCTGCGTGGGCAGGGCTCTGTTTCTAAAGAGTGGATCTTCTACTGGGTGCTCAGCAAACATCCTGCTGGGCAGCTGAGCCAGCCAGGGAAGCAGAGGACACCTTCAGCCTGGGTTGGTTCTTCCTGTCCCAGCAGCATGCTGAGCTGTTTGGCATTCCCAGCTTTTCCTAGCTCTCAGAGTGATTGGCATTGGAATGGGCTGCCCAGGGAGGTGGTGGAGTCCCCATCCCTGGAGGTGTTCAAGCAAAGCCTGGCTGGGGCACTTAGTGCCATGCTCTGGTTGATTGGCTGGGGCTGGGTGCTAGGTTGGGCTGGATGAGCTTGGAGCTCTCTTCTAACCTGGCTGATTCTGTGGCTCCCTGGCTGCAGGATAAGATTGGCTGGAGGAAGGACAGTACTCACCTGCTCGTGTTCTCCACTGAATCTGCCTTCCACTATGAAGCTGATGGCACCAACGTCCTGGCAGGGATCCTGGCAAGAAACGATGAGCACTGCCACCTGGACACCCACGGCACCTACGTGTATGACACCAAGCAGGACTACCCTTCCGTGCCCACCCTGGTGCGCCTGCTGGGCCAACACAACATCATCCCCATCTTCGCTGTCACCAACCACTCCTACAGCTACTATGAGGTGAGGAGACCACAGTGGTGGTGCCACATGGGCTTACCTTTACTCGAGGACCATTACTCCTCTGCCTGCAGCTCTGCTGTGTGGGGAAAGTGTTCTCTCACCTCTCTCAAAATGCTAAACTGGCATCTTGGTACTTAAGGAGGTGCCACAGTGCATGGGGGAGTCTGGTCTGAGTCATAGGAGGTCTCAGGGCGTATTACTGGGGGCAAGACTCTGGGATCCCAAAGGTCGTCTCACGTTGGTGACTGTTTTGTGTAAAGCAGTGAGGACAGAGAGCTGGAGAGTAGTTTAGGCTGGAAGGGACCTTTTAAGGGATTCAGCCTGAGCCCTGCTCAAAGCAGAGTCCATTTTAGGGCCAAAGGAGGTTTCTCAAGGCTCTGTCTCCCATCTCTTTGCAGAAGCTGCACAAGTACTTCCCCATCTCTGAGATTGGGGTGCTCCAGGAGGACTCTTCCAACATCGTGGAGCTGCTCCGCACAGCCTTTGAGGTAACAGCTCTCTGGGGCTTTGCTGTTGGTCCAGGGCAGGCAGAGGGTGGGCAGCTCCTGCTCAGGAGAGCAGGCAGGAGGTAGGACGTGGCCCCTCTGGGGCAGGCCAGGGGATTGTCCCAAATGGAAATCGACAGTGATTGCCTTCTGCTCCCCAGCGCATCCGCTCCAAGATGGACATCCGGGCTGACTTTGTCCCCAGGGCCCTGAAGACAGAGTTCACCTCCTCCGTGTATGAAAAGACAGAATCTGGCTCCTTCCACATCACCCGTGGGGAAGTGGTAAGCTCTGGATGGCCCCGGAGGGAAAGCCTGCATGAGAGGCTGAACCTTCCTTAGTGTCCCTCCTCTCTACACCCAGGGTCGGCCTGGCTCAGCCCTGTGGCTTGTCCTCTCCTTCCAGGGCAAGTTCCAGGTGCGGATGAAGGCTCTGGAGTACGTTGGTGGGCAGCATGTCTGCAGCCTCCCTGAGAGGGACCGCCAGGGAGTTGTCCATGTGAAACCCACATCCCTCAGCGACAGCCTCAAAGTCACAGCCTCTGTCATCTGTGACGTGTGCCCTTGTGAACAGGTACAGGTTGCAGAGAGGTGTCCTGCTCCTGGCCAGCCTGGGGTGGGAACGTGGTCACCAGCATGTGCAGGTCCCACTAAGCCTCTCACTGCTGCTTTACTGGAGGCTTGTCCTGGCCAAGGAGATCCTCATTACTACCTGCATCAAGCTGGGCACGTTGTCCTAGGGCAAAGCTTGGCCTTGAGGGCAACACTTTGCTTCTAGATCTGTTTGCTGATTCCTGAAATGGCCTTGAGGGCAGCTGAGCCCATCCAGCAATGCCTCTTCTCTTACAGCAACGGGAGTTTAGCTCACCCAAGTGCAGCTTCCACGGGGACTTCGCTTGCGGACAGTGCCTCTGCCACCCGGGCTGGTAAGAACTGGGTCCAGCCCCACACCTCTCCCGCGACCCTGCCCAGCACCCGCCCTCTGCTCCTGCCTCTCTCAGCACCGTCTCCTCCCCGCCAGGCGAGGGGACACCTGTGACTGCTCCCCGGCCTCCTCCCCCAACAACGAAGCCTGCATCCGCCCCGGGGACGCGGAGCCGTGCTCGGGCCGCGGCGAGTGCCTGTGCGGCAAGTGCCAGTGCTACGCCGAGGGCCCGACCCAGCGCTTCGACGGCGCC
The DNA here is from genome assembly GCA_013396835.1 of Psilopogon haemacephalus. Taxonomy (NCBI): domain Eukaryota; kingdom Metazoa; phylum Chordata; class Aves; order Piciformes; family Megalaimidae; genus Psilopogon; species Psilopogon haemacephalus. Next base: position 143,763 of record VWZI01019780.1, read on the forward strand.
TTCTGCCAGTACGATGTCCTGCAGTGCCCGCGCACCTCCGGCTTCCTCTGCAACGGTGAGAGCAGTGCCCCGCAGCGCCCCGCAGCGCCCCGCAGTAACCCGCAGCGCCCCGCAGTAACCCGCCGTGCCCCGCAGTGCCCCGCAGCGCCGAGCAGCGCCCCGCAGTAACCCGCCGTGCCCCGCAGCGCCCCGCAGTAACCCGCAGCGCCCCGCAGTAACCCGCAGCGCCCCGCAGCAACCCGCAGCAACCCGCCGTGCCCCGCAGTGCCCCGCAGTAACCCGCCGTGCCCCGCAGCGCCCCGCAGTAACCCGCCGTGCCCCGCAGCGCCCCGCCGCCACCTCTGCTGTGCCCTGCTCTGGCCTAGGGGGTGCTGAGTGGGGGCTGCTGGGCAGCGGGCACTCCGCGTTCACCAGTGTGCGTGGGAGGGGGCCGTGGAGCAGGCTCTTTGCACCGCAGAGCCGGCGGGAGGGCAGGGGGCATGGCCAGGGCAGCGGGCACCAGGCGATCCTCCGTCTTGTGCCGCAGATCGAGGTCGCTGCTCCAAGGGTGCGTGCGTGTGCCAGAGCGGCTGGGAGGGGCCGGGCTGCGAGTGTCCCACCAGCAAGGACACCTGCATCGACAGCAGAGGGGTAGGTCCTGCCCTGCCTGCACAAGGGACCCGGCGGGGCTGCAGCGAACTGCGCCGGTGCCCGGAGCTCAGGGGCACCAGCAGCTGGCCCCTCGCCGGCTCCCAGCGCCACTGTGTGTCTGTGGTTGCTCTCAGACTCTCACCTCTTCCCCCCCAGGGCATTTGCAATAACCAGGGCAGGTGCGAGTGTGGCAGATGCGTCTGTGACAAGTCTTCGCTCTACACCAGCTCCACCTGCGAGATCAGCTACTCCCTGGTGAGCCTCAGCCTGGGGTCCCTCAGAGCTTGTCACTTCTCCTTCCCACACAGAGTCTCCGGGGAAGGGAAGTAGAGCAGGGATGAAGGCACAGCTTGGTTAGGAGTGAAATCCTCAGCAGGGGTTGGTCTTGAGTCCTGCCCTCAGAGGCAAGGAAAGGTCTGGGAGCTGCTCTGCAGCCCTGAGCTTTCCTTGCCCCCACTCCAGTTCACCAGCAGAATGTCCATCAGTGTTTGTCTGCACGCTGGTGGGTAGAGTTTTGAGGCTCTGTTCCTGACCTGTTCTCACTCTCCTCTAGACTGGAAAACACATTTCATAGTCTGGTGCCTCAGTTTCCCACTGACAACCGTGGGCTAACCCCACAGTGGGAACGGAGAAAGCTGCCTCGGTTGTATTTTGGAAAGGCCACCTAAAACCTTTGGAGAAGGTCTACTCACTGCCCAGCTGCAGGCTGTTGGTACAAAAGACCTTGGAGCCCCCTGGGCTGGGCTCCTGGGTTTAGAAATCCTTCACTGGATGCCTGCTCTTGGTGTTTCCTCTTTTTGGCCTCGCTGGAGCACCTGGGCCAGGACACTGCATCGCCTCTCCAGCACTGCCTCTGGGAGATGCTGCCCTCCCTCTCTCCCCAGGGGCTGTCCCCTGACTGTCTCTCCTTGCCTCTGTGCCCAGGGCTTCCAGGCCATGTGTGAGAGCATCAGGGACTGCGTTCGCTGCCAGGCCTTCGGAACCGGCAGCGCCAAGGGCAACTGCGACGCCTGCCAGCTGCAGGTGCAGATGGTGGAGGAGCTGAAGAAAGGTACCAGGGGAAGCAGAGCTGGGTGCAGACACCTGTGGTGTGTCTCCCGTGGGCCCTGGCCCTTGTGTGTGCACGTGAGGCTGCTCCCCGAGCTCTCCCTGCTCCTGGTGGCTTTCCAACCCTGCCCCCTCCCTCTGCAGAGGAGGCCAGCGAGTACTGCTCCTTCCAGGATGAGGATGATGACTGCACCTACCACTACACCCTGGAGGGAGACCCCAGCGTCCAGCCCAACACCACTGTCCGTGTGCAGAAGAAAAAAGGTGAGCAGGGACCTGTCAGGAGGACATGTCCAGCCTGGGGGCCGCATTGCAGTGACCTGCTCCACAGTGCCTTGGTCTCCGCTTTGGCCCTTGGCTCTGCCCCGTGGCAAGGTCAGCTGTGGGCAGTATCTCCCTGCCCACCTTTCTGTGTGAGGAGGTGGGTGAGATTGGCTGTCACCTGGACTGCAAGGAGGGGAGGGTAGCACCTTTAGAGCTTGCCACCAGGGGCAGGGATTGATGCCAGGTGTGGAATAGCCTCTCGGGACGGCTGGATGGCAGCAGAGGGGTGGGACAATGCTCCCTGGACAGCACTTCTCACTGTGAGAACCAAGAGGGAAGTTCCCAGGGTTAACCAGGCTGCTCCATCCCTCAAAGAGCTGTGGTCCAGCCTTCCCCCCCTGTCCCTGTCTCCCCATTCCCTCCCTTCCCACCCCGTGGCTGGGAGTGGCATTGCTGTCACTTGCAGAGTGTCCACCGGGAAGCTTCCTCTGGCTCATCCCACTGCTCATCTTCCTCATCCTGCTCCTGGGGCTGCTGCTGCTGCTCTGCTGGAAGTTCTGTGCCTGCTGCAAGGTGAGTGCTTCAGCCAGGTGCCCCAGGCCGGAGAGAGGCCCCAAAAAAGCCAAAAAGATGACACATTTCCAGAACCCAGCCAGCCTCCAGCATGGCCACAGTGGCAGGGGCTGTGTCCCAGCAGCACCCAGCCCCTCTGTCGTTGCCCACATGAGCTGCTGTGGGATTGTCCCCACTGAAGGGATTTCTGGCTAAAACCAGCTTCTAGAGCCCCTTCCACCCAGTGCCCACCCAGCCCTGCTGGTGTGATTCCTGCCAGCTGGAGACAGGCAGAGTTCTGCCCTTGGCTCCCAAGTGACAGTGTCTTTGGCTGTTTGTTTTGCAGGCTTGCCTGGCCTTGCTCCCCTGCTGCGCACGAGGTACTGGCCCCTTGGGCTGGGGGGAGAGGGACCTGGGGGGTTCACTGCCCTCCTGGGTTGGGGGGAGCATGCTGGGATAAGTACCTCTGTCCTCTGCGAGCTGGGGAGGTGGATCAGGAGAAAAGCTCCTAGCAGAGAGCCTGAGCCAAGGAGCCCTCGAGCTCCTTCAACTGCACTGCTCCTGCCTGCCCCACACCCTGCTCTGTCCTGCCCAGAATCCTGCTGCTGCCTCTCCACTGAGCAGTGTCCCTCACAATGCCTAGGTGGTGTGATGTGCTCTCCTCACTCCTGGACACACCTTGCCCTCTTCACTCCATTTCTGACATCCCAACGCCTTTATTGTTGTTGGAAGCCCTAAAGATTGCCCAGGGTGAAGTTCCTGGTGTTGGGAAGCTGCTGAGCAGCATCACCCTCATCTGCCCAGGCTCTGAGCCTGCCCTTGGCTCTGCAGGTCGCACTGTGGGTTTCAAGGAGGACCACTACATGCTGCGGCACAGCCTGATGTCCTCTGACCACCTGGACACCCCCATGGTCCGCAGTGGCTCCCTCAAGGGCCGGGACACAGTCCGCTGGAAGATCAACAACAACGTCCACAAGCAGGGCTTCACCTCCCTGGCTGCCACCAGCCCCAAGGACCTCAGTGAGTGCCACAGCCGAGGGACAGGGCACGGAGGAGATGCTGTGCCTGCCATACAGGGGACACAGCCTTGGTGGTGACCACAGCTGCAGCAGCCATGCTCTTAGCCTCCAAGCTCAAGTGCAGGGGAGGATTTTCCTTTATCTGCTTCCACCCTGGGGGAAGCTGAGCAGGACATTCCTGAGTACAGCTTTGCCAGATCTGGCAGAGGGCTTCCCACTTAGCCTCCAGTTCTCAGGGGGCTTTCTCTGCTGGTGCTGGGGGGTTCGGGTGCTAGTGAGACCATTACACACATCCCCATGCTTCCAGCCTTTGTCTGGGTGGTTTCTCTGACCTGAGGATCTCTCCCTGCAGTTCCCTACGGGCTGTCCCTGAGGCTGACTCGACTCTTCACGCAGAACCTGCTGAAGCCAGACACCAGGGAGTGCGAGCAGCTGCGCAAGGAAGTGGAGGAGAATGTATGAGCCTGGGCCTGCAGGGGCTCCCGGGCTGGGGCAGGGCAACAGCCAGGCTGTGGGGGTGTCTGCAGTGCTGGGGAGGGGGGCAAGTGTCCCTTCCCTGGGAGCACAGGCAGCTCTCAGAAGGAAGCAGCAGTGCTCTCCTCCTTCTAGAAGGCAAGCAGAAATTGTAAGGTCACAGCTGTGAGAACTGCCCAAGTGTCACACTGGTGAGGTTTGAGGTTTGCTTCAGGACAGGTGGTCTGAATCTCCTGTCTGGCTTCATGCCACAGCCTCTTACTGTGTCCTGGGGAGAAACCAGGTTGTGATGGTTTGGGCATTACTCGCCCCAGACGCACAATGGAGTCACCCAGACTGCACTCAGCTGGCTGGAAGTTAAGGACTGAAGCTTTCTATTCACAGCCTAGCACAAGATACAAGCAGATATTTACAATACATTACAAACATTTACAGCTATAGGCAGAAATATACAAGTTAAAAGTGATACAGAAACTCAATGCCCCTCCCAGAAATCAGAGTCCCCAGGAGGGGCTCCC
>VWZI01019780.1:148275-170724 GCA_013396835.1 Psilopogon haemacephalus
GATCCAGCTGGAAGCCAGGGAGAGAGGGACAGACACTGAGAGACTCTGACAGACAGATTCACACTCTCTTATCTGTGTTTGTGTCCTTGCTTTTATACATCTCAGCAAACCCTCTGAGTGCAGTGGACATCAGCAGTGTTTTATTTTCACAGCCTAGCATCTAATTTTTCTCATTAAAATGTTCCAGTTAGCCTCAAAGCAGCACACAGGTGGTGGTCCCTGCCTGGTGTGGCAGGGTGAGATGAGGCTCTGGGGGTGGGCAGAGGTCTCTTGTGTGTGCTGGCAGCTGTGCCTGCTCCCTGCTCAGCAAGGGATGCATTGGCAAAGTCCTCTCTTGCTCCTTGCAGCTGAACGAGGTTTTCAAGCACATCCCTGGCTGCCACAAGCTCCAGCAGACCAAGTTCAGGTGAGTCACTGTGGGAGAGACCTCCTGCAAGGCAGGGTTCCCCCAGGGCCCTGCTGGTGAGGGAACAGAGGGCTGGGCATGAAGGGAGGGAGTGTGGTCTGAGAGCTGTCCCTGGCACAAGCACAAGCCTGGTGAGGTGTTTCATCCCCTCAGGCTGCAAAGCAGAGCCCATCCAGCTCTGCAGGTGCTCTCAGCAGCCTCTGCCTTTGGACCTGAGACTCCTACAGACAGACAAACCTCCTGGTCTCATGGTGCTCGTGGGAAAACTCCCACCCTGGCAAAGTCACAAGTGCCTGGTGCAGGGTGGGGGAGCCTGGGGGTGCTGGTGCTGAGCAGGGAGTGTTATCCCTTCCCTGTGGCTCTGGTTAGATGTGATCTCCCCTGTGGGCATGTTCCTCATTGCATTGGGAAACCCAAGGCTGGAGGGAGCAGCCGGGCAGGAGGGAACATGTGATGGGGCCACAGGCTGTGCTGGATGATGGCACAGACCTGTGCAGGGCTGTGATTCACACACAGCTTTGTCTCCTCAAAGCTCTTACTCACTCTGACTTCTCTTCCTGCCCCCCGCAGGTTACAGCCCAATTCTGGGAAAAGGTAGGAGGAACTCGTAGCCCTCCTTGTGCTGCCTCCCTCTTTGCAGAGCTGCCTGCAGGGGGGCTGAGTGCCTGCTGCACTCCCTCGCCCCTCCAGCTGCTGTGCCAGGTGAGCCACCCTGGCCTGGGTTCTCAGCTGGCTTCCTCTTGCCACTGCTGACAGGCAAGACCACACCATTGTGGACACAGTGCTCACTGCCCCTCGCTCAGCCAAGCCAGAGATCATCAAAGTGGTGGAGAAGCAGGTTTCTCACGAGACTTTCCACGAGCTGAAGGTTTCACCAGGCTATTACACTGTGACCTCAGACCAAGGTGGGGAGCAGGGCCCAAGAGCTGCCTCCTGACTGGGCCAGGAGCACACTTCCCACCTCTCAACATTACCCCTTCCACCAGATGCTCACGGGATGGTGGAGTTCCAAGAGGCCGTGGAGCTGGTGGATGTCCGTGTCCCGCTCTTCATCAGGGAGGATGATGATGATGAGAAGCAGCTGCAGGTAGAGGCCATCGACGTCCCCAGTGGTATCGCAGAGATTGGCCGCAGATTTGTCAACATCACCATCATCAAGGAACAAGGTGAAGGGCTGCCACCCTGGCACCAGCTGAAGGCCACTTGTGCCTGACTGCCTCACGTCCAGGTGGGCTCAAGCAGCTTCTCAGGAAGGCACAGCCCAGCTGCCTGAGCTCACCCAGATCACAGGGCAGGGACTTGCTTGGTGACTCCTGTCTGAACTTACCTGGGTCTAGAAAAGGGCCACGAGGATGATCAGAGGGCTGCAGCACCTCTCCTAGGAGGGCAGGCTGAGAGAGTTGGGGCTGTTCAGCCTGGAGATGAGAAGGCTCTGAGGATACCTTATTGTGGTCTTCCAGTATCTGAAGGGGCTACAAGAGAGCTGCTTGAAGGACTTCTTAGGATGTCAGGTAGTGATAGGTCTGGGGGCAGTGGAGCAAATCTAGAAGTAGGTAGATTCAGACTGGATGTTAGGAAGAAGTTCTTCACCATGAAGTGTGGTAAGACACTGGCACAGGTTCCCCAGAGAGGTGGTGGAAGTTTCATCCCTGGAGGATTTTGAGGCTAGGCTGGATGGCCAGGCAGCCTGACCTAGTGTGAGGTGTCCTTGCCCATGGCAGGGGGGTTGGAACTGGATGATCCTTCAGGTCCCTTCCAACCCTGATTCTGTAAACTAGGGCATCTTTTAAATCACCCAGTGGAGAAGGATCATCACCCATGCTGGCAGAGACCCCCAACCATTTGATCATTCCAAGTTTGGATGCTGCCACTTGCATGGCTGATCCAGGGCTAACTTTAAGCTCCTGCTGCAGCAATTCACAGGTCACCAGAGTGGAGCAGATGGCCTTGGAGGTCTCTTCCAGCCTGGCTGATTCTATGATTCTTTATTCTCCTGCCGTGCTGGGGGCAGGTGGGTTTCCCCACCATTTTTCTTCTGTTTCCCACCTGGTTGCTCCAAGCAGGGAGCAGGAGCTGTGCCTGGGGAAGTCTCCAGCCCATGCAGTAGCATTTCGTGCACGCATGGATCACAGCCGTGGGTGACAGGAGCTCTGCTCAGGGAGGACACCTGCGAGTTTGTAATGTGATTCTTCACATTCCTTCCCCCCTGCCCCTTGCAGCCAGCAGCCTCATCACCTTCTTGCAGCCAGCCTATTCCCACAGCCGCTTTGATAAGGTGGCCAAGATCCCAGTCCTGCGGGAGATCATCGACAATGGCAAGTCTCAAGTCACCTACCGGACCCGGGATCTGACCGCCAAGAGTGGCAGGGTAAGGCTGTGGCCCCAGCCCTGCTGACAGCAGAGAGCTGCCACAGGGGGCTGGGAAGGCAGCAAGGCTCTCTGGGGTCCTTCCCCTGGATGCTATGGGCTGTAATCGTGCACCTCATCCTCCTGCTCCAGGACTACATCTTCACAGAGGGTGACCTGGTCTTCCAGCCTGGGGAGACTCGAAAGGAGTTGCAGATCCCCTTGTTGGAGCTGACCGAAATAGACACCCTCCTGCACAACTACCAGCTCAAGCAGTTCGCCGTCGACCTTCTCCACCCCAAGCACGGTGCCAAGATCGGCCGATACCCCCAGACCACAGTCACCATCGCCGACCCAGGTAGGGGAATGGCCGCCAAGGGTCGGGGGAACCCCTACACCCGACCGGGCCACCCCGAGGTGATGTACAGAGCTCCAGCCAGGCTCTCACCCAGAAGTGGTCCTGAGGTTCCTCCACCTCCGACTGGTGGATTCGAGTCGCCCTCTAGAGGCGCTGATGGGAATAGGCAGTGGGGAGGGGAAGGAAACAAAGCAGGTAAGAGGGAGTCCTTCTGTCTCCTTCCTCGGGGCTCTGAATAAAAAAGCTACAAAAATAGGGGCCAGGCAGGATTGTCCAGAGAAACTGAGGATGCCTCCTCCCTGCAGGTGTCCACTGTCGGGTTGGATGGGTCTTTGAGCAACCTGATCTAGCAGGAGGAGGTGTCCCTGCCTGTGGCAGTGGGGTTGGAACTAAGTGATCTCGAAGGTTCCTTTCAATCCAAACTGTTCTGTGAATCTATGACTTGGGGGTTTCTGTGGCTGGGCAAGCAAACCTGCAAGGGTGGTCACTGAGCAGGTCAACAACATGAAATTATTTACCACAGTACTGGTGATGAATACTGGGGTACAAGAAAGTCCCTTGGCACAGGACTGACCAGAACTGCTTCAGGGACAGGTACTGAGGCCAAAGAGGCTCCAGAGGGCTCTTAGCTGGACTTTGTCTTCCAAAGAGAAGCAGCAGGGCAGCTTGATGGGATTCTGCCCATCTCCCTCATTTCTCACGGCTGCACAGGGCAGCTGGCCAAGCTGCTGAAGTGTTCTTCAATACATCCACAGAGCTAAAGATTTCCAGAGGCAGCAAAGTGGTCTCTTCACTGCTTCCTACCTGGGCAGCCTGTGAGAAGCAGCAGGAGGTGCAGGACTTGGGGTGTTTGAGCTGGACTCTCATGCCAGCTGCTGTGTGGCTTTGGGGGATGGGATCACTTTCCCTTCCCTGTGGTGGGGATCTGCCCCTCATAAGTGCTGTGAGAGGATCACTTGGGTTAGGAGGGCAGTGCTGGAGAGGGACACAATTCCCTCTTCTCCTTCTGCACGAGGCAGTAGCACTGATGTGACCTTCCTCCCTCCTGTCTGCAGAGGTGGTGGATGGTGTCCCCTCGATGACTGGCATGGGCCAGGTCTCCCAGTCCCCCAAAGGCCGCCTGAGTGCACCACTGAACCCTAATGCCCACGCTCTTGGCTCCAGAGAAATCCGCTTCAGCTGGTTTCCTCCACCGGGAAAACCTCTGGGCTACAAGGTAAGGGGTGAGTGGATCCCAGGGGGTGGTGTGGGTCACATCTGCAGATGCTCACACTCCCGTTTGTGCCCTTTGGAGAAGATTTGGCTTAGGAGAAGATGCCCAAAAGAGGAGGTCTCAAGCTCACATCTAGCCCTCTCCAGCCTTGCTGGCTAGATGTGGTATCTGCAGGGAAGATTCCTGGCGGGTTCATCCCCTTTTCCTGGCAGGTTCATCCCCTTTTCCATCACTTCCCAAGCAATGCCTGGACTCTTCTGGCCTCTTTCAGAGAGATGGTCCAACAGCCTGGCTGTCCCTGGGCAGATCCAACAAGGGATGGGGGTGATGGATGCGGTGAAGCTCTGAAGGAACCTTGGCTTGCTCTTGCTTTGCCAGGTGAAATACTGGATCCAAGGGGACCCCGAGTCAGAAGCTCATCTCATCGATGTCAAATCGCCGTCAGCAGAGCTGAGTAACCTCTACCCCTTCTGTGACTACGAGATGCAAGTCTGTGCCTACAACGCCATGGGCGAGGGACCCTACTCCGACATCGTCCACTGCCAGACGCTGGAGGAGGGTGAGGGACTCTGCACCCTGCTCCCCTCCCCGGGGGCGCTGCCTGTGCACCAGGCGTGGTACCCAGCTCCCGATGGCCTTGAGGGCAGGCACCGAGCAGCTCCCACTGCAACTTGGCCGTGAGGCAGTCTGCTGGGAGCAGCTGCCTGTGCTGGCTCCTGGCTTGCGGTAACCTGCGCCTGTGCTCTCTCTTCGCAGTCCCCAGCGAGCCTGGGCGCTTGGCTTTCAACGTTGTGTCCTCCACCGTGACACAGCTGAGCTGGGCTGAGCCTGCAGAAACCAACGGGGAGATCACGGCTTATGAAGTCAGCTATGGACTTGTCAACGAGGACAATAGTAAGAGCTCATGTCCTGACTGGGGCACTCCAACCAGGCTGATGGGCTGGAGTATGTTTTCCACCGGCTGGGCTGGCCCCAAGAAGCAGCAGAACCTGAGCAGCTCTAACCAAGTTACTGGGCTCTGGAGGAGTCACTTCTTGGTGGAAGGAGTGCAGAAGATTAGAATCACAGAACGGTTTAGGTTGGAAGTGATCTCAAAGCTCAGCCAGTTCCAACCCCGCCCTGTGCCATAGGCAGGGACACCTCCCACTAGAACAGGTTGCTCAATGCTTCATCCAACCTGGCCCTGAACACCTTCAGGGAGGTTGTGGATCACAGAATGTGATTGAAGATCATGTTGGGTGATTCTGTGCTCTATAACCTCCCTGGGCAATCTGTGCCAATATCTCACCATCCTCACTGTCAATAACTTCCTCCTAACATCCACTTTCAATCTCCTCTCTGCCAGTTCAAACCCATTCCTCCTCGTCCTGTCATTATCAGACCTTTTCAATAGTCCCTGCCCAGCCCTTCAGATCCTGCAAGGCCACTCCAAGGTCTCCTGGAAGCCTTCTCCTCTCCAGGCTGCAGAGCCCCAACTCTCTCAGCCTGTCCTCAGAGCAGAGCTGCTGCAGCCCTCTGCTGATGAGCACACCTGTGTTTGCAGTGCCCATTGGCCCAGTGAAGAAGGTGCTGGTAGAAGACCCAAAGAAGCGCATGGTGCTGATAGAAAACCTGCGGGAGTCCCAGCCCTACCGCTACATGGTGAGGGCCAAAAATGCTGCTGGCTGGGGACCTGAGAGAGAGGCCACCATCAACCTTGCTACACAGCCCAAGCGACCCATGTCCAGTGAGTTACTGCCCAGCTTGGGGAGGGGGTGGGGGGCAGGAGCAGCGCTGGAAGGGCTCCCAACACCCACAACATGTTCACTCTGCTCCACCAGCCACCCTGTTGAACACTGAAGGCCATCCTGAGTGTGGTTGCTTGTCTAATGGCACTTTCCACCTCTCCTCCAGTCCCCATCATCCCTGATGTCCCCATCATTGACGCAGAGGGAGGTGAGGACTACGACAGCTACCTGATGTACAGCGCAGACGTGCTGCGCTCCCCTGCTGGCAGCAAGCGTCCCAGCGTCTCCGACGACTCAGGTGCGTTGCTTGGGGTTTCACAAAGGTCATCCTTAACGTCCCTTCTCCTCAACAGCAGCTTTCAGCAATGAACTTCACTGCTCCCTTCCTCCTCACGGTGAGGAGGAGCTCCAGGTCACAGAGGTGGTGGAGCTCAGCCCTTCCAAAGTGTCTTGGTTCTAGCCAGCTTCCCAGAGCCCAAACCCCCCAGGAAATAGCCTTGATTCGATTTTGGAAGTTAAAAGAAACCCTTTGGTTATTGTCTAAGTTATTTTAGGTAAAAGGGAGTTACCAAAATGTAGGGAAAGGAAAACGAAATACAAAATACAGGCATGCAACCAGTGGATGGAAATGGTTGTACACCTGTACAACTTGGATCCTGGAGATGGATCCAGGTGTGTGGAGCTCGATGATGGTGGATGCTGGATGAAGAAAGATTCTGGAAGTGGTTGCTCCCCCAGCATGTTTTGCTGGGGACACGTGGCAGAAGCAGGAAGAGCAGGCAAACAGGATGCTGGCTGGAGATGGGGCTGGGATGGCAGCGAGGAGAAAGAACTGAGAGACAGACAGGAAGTTCCTTTGCTTTTTTATAGGGTCTTGAGGCAGAACGTGGGAGGGGGCTAAACACTACACCTAGGGGCAGGTCAGACCACCCCCAGGGAGGAGTCAGGATCACCTGGGATCAAGTTCAGGCTAGCCCCCAGGAGGCTTTAACCCTTTACACAAAGCACAGCAGCTGCAGCCTGTGCCAGCTCTTGGCTAGTTGCGGTGTAAATGAGACCATTGCCTCCTTGTCCTGGCCGTGAGGCAAAAAGAAATCTCAGCGTGGGGTGGGAGAGGAGCTTTTTGATGGCCCTCCCTGCTCATCTGCCCTTCCTCTGGCTGGACCACCAGAGTCAGTGTCATCAAACAAGCACTGGCAAGGCACAGAACTCTGAGTCCCTCAGGTTCTTTGCCAAGCCAACAGGAAGGAGCTGCCCAAGTGCTGGGAGGGTACCAGCCTTTCTTCCTCCATCACTTCACTCTCTGAATGAGGCTGGCTCCCTTGTCTGGTACTGGGACAACAAGGAGAAGATAGGCCATCAGTGAAATGAAGTTGGCCAGAAGGATCTGGAGGGTCTTCCCTGGATGAGTTCTCCAGGGCCTGGGATCCAGAGGCGAGTCCATGGTCCTTTCAGAGAGCAAAGTAATGGCAACACCGAGTCCGACCGTCCTGGGCATACGTCAAGGAAGAAACCTGTCCTGAGCAGAGGACAACTGTCACAGGCTCTTCGTGACAGGAGCAGGCATGTGGTGGCACTTGGATGCTTTGCCTTTTGTTGTGACGGACACAGGGCTGGAAAAGAGCCCCAGGGCTAGAGGAAGCCTCACGCGTGTCACATCCCCACCATCCACCGCCTGAACTCAGCAGCCAGGCTGTGAGCTGCCACCAGGGCCTGCCCCTTTCCCTCCCCAGCGAGCAGCACCAAGGTGGTGGGTAGCTCACTGTCCCCTGCACATCTTGCCAACACCCCTGCTTGCCTTGTCCCAAAAGGCTCCAGGTGGAAATATGTGCAGCTGCTGGGAGAAGATTTGGATCTTCGCCGCATCACCTGGAGGCTCCCACCCGAAACCATTCCTCGCCTCTCTGGCAGCAGCCACTTCTCCTCGGACACCGAGGGTCTCCTCCATGAGGAGGACTGCGACGTGGCTCCTGGCAGCCTGAGGAGGAGCAGGACACCCCGGCCCCAAGCAGGTGAAGGACAACTTTGTTACGGCACCGAGTGTCCTGTCTCGTCCTGCTCCGAGCCAAGGGGCAGCTGGGGTCTGCCCCACTACCTGTCCCCTTCCTCCCCTCGTCTGCCCATCCTCGTGTTGGCGTCGTGCACTGCTCCTCTGCCGTGCTCTGCTTCCAAGCCTTGTCCTCGTGTGTCTGCTCACAAGAGTGTCAAGGTAACCTCCAGCTCGGCATGGACTTGGGAGCCTGATAGCAACTTGCATCTACAAAAGGCTGGACCCTCGAAGCAGGAGCAAGCTCAGAGGATACCTGCTAAGTGCTGCCTCCAAAGGCAGCTCCTCACCTTAACTAAGCACCCTGAGCTTCTGGGGCAGATCTGCTGGACTGTTAAACAGAAATCACCCTCTTGGCAGATGATCTCTCCCGGCCTCCTGGGAAGGGATGGGGGTTTGCCGAGGACCAGAACAGCACAGCAGTTTGCTTTTCAGATCCAGCTGAGACAGGACCCAGAGTAAGATCTGGAGAAACCACCTCCATAAAAAGCTCTTTTCCTTCTTCCACCTCCTTTTTCAATGTTGCATCTAAGGCGAGAACCAGAGCACAGTGTCCCAGTGAGGCCGAGGTCTGGAGTTACCTTGGGCACCGTGGGTGTCCCTGCTCTTGGGTGCAGGGCAAAGTCTCTGTTTACCTCTTTGTTTCCCCATTGTCACGTTGGGTAGCTGTGGCTCGGTCTAGATGTAGCCCTCCAGAACAACCTTCCAGAGTGGCTGAAGCTGGGATGCAGCCAAAGCAGAGCGGACCCTGGTGCCTCCTGCTTCCTCCCCAGGGAAGCTGGAGCAGCAGCCCCGTCCACAGGCACGCTCCTGACACTGTGCTCTCTTCCACAGAGCACCTGCTGAACGGCCGAGTGGACTTCTCCTTCCCTGGCAGCAGCAGCAGCACTCTGACCAGGACAGCCAACACCAGCTACCACCACATGCAGCAGGAGCAGAGGGTGATGGGGAGCTCCTCACTGACCAGAGACTACTCCACGGTGCTGACAGGGCACGGTGAGTACTGTGGTGATGGGATTCGTCCTTCCCTTCCACCCTCATGATTGTCTTCAGACTCGTGCCCTGCAAGTGCTGCTGGGGTGAGGACTGTGTCCAGAGCTAAGGTGGCCTATGAACCAGAGATCTAGCAGGTCATGTCCTCACCATTGCCATGGAGGTGCCTTGCTAAGGCCTGCCTGCTCCCAGGCCCTTTGGGAAAGGGCTCTCAGTCCACACGTGCAGGGTGCTAGGGAAAGCAGGCTACATCCTTACCCTCACACCGTGGAGCACTCTGGGAAGAGCATGAGTCTCTTTTTCTTGCTCTGTCTAGTGGCATGGTTGACTTCCAGCTCCACCTGTACATCAGCTGGCACTGCCAGAAGGCTGTTCACAGCCTCCTCAAATGTGAGCCTAGAAAGTCATCTCTGCAGGAGCCAGCACCCTGCTGAACCTGCTCCCAGGTTTCCAATGGTGTTTCTCTCTCTCTCTTGCACTGCTTCTGTAGATTACCCGGGGAGACTCCTCCCTCCCATCCATGAAGATGCTGGGAGGCCAATCCCACGGCCTCGGGATGTGGGTTTCAGGAGCAGGGCAAAGGTGAAGGGTTACTACCCCAGCACTGGCTGCCGGGACTCTGTAATCATGACTGATGGGTCTGCAGGGACTTGCAAGTACATAGGTACAGCTCTGCCCAGTGTCTCCTCTCAGCCATGCATCCCATCACCAGCCAGCCATGAGCTCCTGACATCCACTGCTCACCCCAAACCCTCTCTCCATGTCTTGCTGTGTGCCACGCTGATCTTCCTCCTGACCCAGCCTGTGCCTCCATCACACCACCTTTCCCTTTGCAGGTGACTTCAGCTCTGTTTCCCCCCACCTGGGCTAATTAACACCCACCAGCACTGCCACCGTGCTCTAACGAGGCAATCAGCATATTGTCCTCATCCTCTTCATCCCTAACGTGCTGCTTCTTCTCAGTCTTACCCCACAGGTCATTGGAGGACACCTGGGGAGAAGGTGTGCTCTGTAAGACATGTCCCTCTGCAAGCTCCTTGGCCAAAGCCCATGCCAGGGAAAGGCTTCAGTCCCTGAGTGTCACCTGGGCAGCTGCTGTGCTCACCATGAGCCTTCTGTCCCAGTGCCTGAGCTGAGGGGGAGACAGAGCACCCAGTCCTGGTCTCAGCTGTCCCCATACCCTTGAGCACCTCCCCGGAGGTGTTGAGCTGTTGACTAGGACCAGTCTCAACTGAGCTCCACCTGAAGATGTCTGTGAAGCTGCTGGCAGACTGGACAGGATGCTTCAACATCAGCCAGAAGGGCCACAGGCAGCACCTGCTGTGGTCTCTCTCCTGCAGGGCTGTGAAGCTTACTTTGACTTGTCCCACCCAAGCTTGGCACCCCAAGGCCATGGGAACTGTGCAGGTGTGCAGAGCCAGGCAGTCCCTCCTCAGGATGGGCCAGCTTGCAGAGAGGGCCTCTTGCCACGTTCTCCCCAGGCCACTGGCACCATCCCACGCTTGAGCATTCTGCAGCTCCCTCTCTCCCCAAGCCCCCACATCTCCACCCTCATGTCCCCTTTCTGCCCCAGACTCCAGGCTGCCAGTGGGCATCCCTGACACCCCCACCCGCCTGGTGTTCTCTGCCCTGGGACCCACCTCCCTGAAGGTCAGCTGGCAGGAGCCACACTGCGAGAAGGAGGTGCAGGGCTACAGCATGCAGTACCAGCTCCTCAACGGAGGTCAGTGCACAGGCAGCTGGGGCTGGAGGGTCTGATCTGGGTCTTCTCCTAGGCAGCTGGGACTAGGTGACCCCAAGGTGGCGGGGNACTGGTTTGGGATTCAGGGTCTGGTCCCAGCTCTGCTTTTGGTGCAGCCCTGAGGGAATGCCTCAGCAGCCTCCCAGCTCTCATACTCCATTTCTGCTGGGGACACATTTCCTGGGGTTGCTTGTGGAGTCACATCTCCTCCAAAAAAAAGCCTGGGACTCGCTCTCAGCTGAAGGCTTTTTCATCACCTTGGACCTGGAGGAAGGATTGGAATGGCAATCTCCTATTTGTACATGGAGCTTGGGGCAGTCAGTGAAAAGCTGATTCTCACTGGATGAAAATCCTCGAGTTTTCAAGAAGCTGCTGCTTGCCCCGGGCCTCTTTTGGGGAATATCTTATCCTTGGTGGCAAGATGTGATGGGAGGTGGTTGGAGAAGGTGGTTGGATGACTTTTCCAGGTGGCTTGCTTGAATCAGGGCTTAGCTACAAGCCATGGCTCTGTCTTTGTGCCTGCACCGTGGTGCTGATGTCCCTTTGCTGTGTCCCAGGAGAGGTGCACAGACTCACCATCCCCAACCCCAGCCAGAACTCAGTGGTGGTAGAGGACTTGCTGCCCAACCACTCCTACGTCTTCAAGGTGAAGGCACAGAGTGAGGAGGGCTGGGGCCCCGAGAGAGAAGGAGTCATCACCATAGAGTCCCAGGTGGACCCACAGAGCCCACTCAGACCTGTACCAGGTGAGGTGGATGGTGGGCAGGAGGAGGGTGGCACCGAGGTCTCTGCTGCTGTTTACAGTGTTGGCCTTGCTGTTTTCTCTCCCCATACCACATCCTGAGCTCTCATTTCCTTCTTCCTATTTAGAAATGTGATCTCCGTGCACTCAGCTTCCAGTAGCTCTCTAGATAGCTCTCACCTTCCAGCTCGCTTCGGAACTGCTGTGTGCAAACCCCTCCCAGGCTGCTCCTCACCACCTCCTGTGGCACTGACCTTTGGCTCATGCTCCTGCAGGTTCACCCTTCACGCTGAGCACCCCCAGTGCTCCTGGGCCACTGGTTTTCACTGCCCTCAGCCCTGACTCCCTGCAGCTCAGCTGGGAGAGACCTCGCAAGCCCAACGGGTCCATCCTGGGCTACATGATCTCCTGTGAGATGCTGCATGGAGGAGGTATGGTTCTCAGGCTGCAGAAGCACAGATCCCTCTGCACAGCAGAAGATACCTCCAGCAAACAGCAGGAATCTCCTGTATTTTTTGTGGGGACCAGCAACAAAGGTGGTAGAGCACTGGGATCAGTTTTGGGCTCCCCAGTTTCAGAGGGACAGGGATCTGCTGGAGAGGATCCAGGGGAGGGCTGTGAGGATGCTGAGGGGACTGCAGCACTGCCTGGGGAGGAGAGGCTGAGGGACCTGGGGCTGCTTAGGCTGCAGAAGAGAAGCCTGAGAGGGGATTGGATCAATGTTTATAACTATCTGAGGGCTGGGGGTCAGGAGTGGGGGGACAGGCTCTGCTCACTGCTCCCTGGGATAGGAGCAATGGATGGAAGCTGCAGCACAGGAGGTTGCAGCTCAACACAAGAGGCAACTCCTTGCCTGGAAGAGTCCCAGAGCAGTGGCACAGGCTGCCCAGAGAGGTTGTGGAGTCTCCTTCTGTGGAGCCTTTCCAGGCCTGTGTGGATGTGTTGCTGTGTGCCCTGAGCTGGATTGTCTGGTCCTGCTGTGGCAGGGGGTTGGACTGGATGAGCTCTTTGGGTCGCTTCCAAGCTGTGAGCCTGTGGAGGCTTATTCCAAGTCTGGGAGCTGCTGGACCCTGATGCTTTATGTCATTGTGTGGTCTGGTGTAATAAGCATGATGGGGGGAGGAATCCACTACAGCTTATTGCAGCCCAAACCCAGTGGGGTCTATTTTCTGAGGATCAGCACTGCACTAAAACAGGGTTGACTTAACCCTTAGTAGAGCAGGATGTGGTGGCATAAAGCCTGGAGAAAGCCAAGGCAGCAGCTAGAGTTGGGGGCAGTGTGTTTGGAGGGGTCACTCACTGCTGGCATCTCTATGTGGATTAGGGGAGCCCAGGAATATCTATGTGGAAGGAGACAACCCAGAAACTACCCTGACTGTGCCCCACCTGAGTGAGAACATCCCATACAAGTTCAAAGTGCAAGCCAAGACCACCCAGGGCTATGGGCCAGAGAGAGAAGGCATCATCACTATTGAATCTCAGGATGGAGGTACAGTGCCATGGCTTTGCAGAGGTACAACGACAAGAAAGCTCTCAGAGCAGGGAACACAACTCCTGGAGCCCTCTCCCAGCTCTGGTGGTGATCCCATTTTCCATGCAAGACCCTGGAGGCATTGGCTTCCGTGAAGATAATGCTGTGCACAGGATGAGGGAGGACCATGAGAACCTGCCAGTGTTCAGCTTGTGATGAACCTTCTGCCTTACTCCTGGTTGCACACCAGGGGTTGGACTCGATGATCTCTTTAGGTCCCTTCCAACCCCTGATATCCTCTGAACATACCTGGAGGCAGCTTCCTCCACTGCGGAGGTGTAAGACCTGCCCTGTCCCCCAGAGCTCCTCTGACACCAGCAAGAGAAACCCTCCTGAGCTGACTGTTGGTGCTGACTGCGTGGGGCTGAGGAGGTTGGAAGCTCCTCTCCTTGTCATTTCTTGTCTGACTCGTCCCTTTTCCTTCTCTCCAGGCACTTTCTCCCAGTTTGGAGGTCAGCAGTACATGAGTGAGGTGTACAGCTTCCCCACCGAGTACACCACCAAAACCAGCATCAGCCACTCCTCCCTGGAGCCTCACTTCACAGGTAGGTGCTCACTGGGACAAGAGGAGGCTCAGGGGTGACCTCATTGCCATCTACAACTACCTGAAGGGAGGTTGTAGCCAGGTGGGGTTGGGCTCTGCTCCCAGGCACCCAGCAACAGAATGAAGGGACACAGCCTCAGGCTGTGCAAGGGCAGGTTCAGGCTGGCACAAAGAGTGATTGGCATTGGGATGGGCTGCACAGGGAGGTGGTGGAGTCACCGTCCCTGGACGTGTTCAAGACAAGCCTGGGTGGGGCACTTAGTTGACTCTGTTGGGCTGAATGAGCTTGGAGGTCTCTTTCAACCTGGCTGATTCTGTGATTCTATGACTGGCCTCGAGTATCTCCAAGGATGGGGCCTCAACCCCTGGGCAAGCTGTTCCAGTGTTCCAGCACCCTCCCAGTAAAGAGAGGTTTTCCATCAGTAGAAGTTGGATTTAAGGAGAAGCCTCTGCCAGGAGTCATCAGGTGGAGCAGATCCTACTCCCTGGGAGTCCACACTTAGCAGAGTGTCCTGACCACTGCTGTTCTGGTTGCAGATGGGATGCTGATGACCACCCAGCGAGTGGAGAGCGCCAGCAGCACCCTCACCAAGCAGGTCACCAAGGAGTTTGTGAGCCGGACGGTGATGTCCAGTGGGACCCTCACCAAACAGGTGGAGAGGCAGTTCTACGAGGCCTGAGCCAGGGCAGGCTGCCCACCACTGGGGCATTTGTGCTCAGATGGCAGAACTTTGTGGAACCATCCAAGGGTGCTGCCCCCAGGTGCTGCCATGGTGCCTGCACTGCTTCTCCTGGACCTCTCCTCTGGCGCCCAGTGCACTCCAAGCTCTGCTGCAGTTAGGTCATCAGGTTCACCCTGCAGGCCTTCTCCAGAGTGCTGCAGAGCCCAGAGGGAGGGCATCCACGAGCAACAACCACTGCTCACTCCAACACCATTCTCCAGTGCCCACCCATCTGGGTACACCTCCTGAGCTCCTCCATGGCTCCAGCCTCCCTGGATAGGTGCAGCAGAATGATTTACTCTCACGTCCTCAGTTTTGAGAGGATCCCAGCTGCCAGCATCCTGGTTTGTAGGTCATCATTTCCATCTTCACCTCCAGGCTCTCCATCTGGCCACTGGAGATGGTTGTTTTGTTCTGGGGGGGTTATTTGGATGTGAGCTGCTTGGGGGATAGGAGTTGGTGTAACCTGTGCTTCCTTGCTGCACCTGTGAGGGTTTGTCCTTTGCTGCTAACATTTGGTACCCTGAGAGCAAAGTGCAGCCCTCCCTTGGTACAGCAGCATTGCTCCTGCTGGCCCCTCCTGCCTCTGCTTTTTGCCATACAATATTGTACAGGGTTTTGTTTTTTGTTTTTTTTTTAATAGTTTATATATAAAAATATATATGTAAAGGTATTTTATTATTCTGTAAAGAAAAACTGAGGTGGGTAGGTCTGTGCTGACAGTGGAGGCAATGCTGGGACTGTGGCTGCTGAGAAGCAGGAATCACTGGAAGAAATTACTGCAGAGCCTAATCCAAAGGCCACTTAAACCCTGTGGAAATCTTGAGGAGCTGGCAGGCTCTGCCTTGGGACTTGCAATCTCCATCACTGGAGACTCCAGCAGGAGGCTGCAAGCAGCCAGACCTCCCCACTGCACAGCATCCACCAGCCAAGAGCTCTCCAGCCTGCAGCACATGGGCACAGAAGGGCTGGGAGCTCCCTGGAGGTGCAGCATGGGGATGGCCCTGCCAGTAATGCCTGGATTTTTTGGGCAGATGATGCTGGGTATCTTTTAAAGCCTTTTTTTGGCCAACAGCAGTGCTAATAAAGGGACCTGTGAGCCCCCAGGAAAGCCAAGGTAGAAGCAAGCCTGGGACAAGCTCTCATCATCCTCAGCAAGTCTCTGAGCCTTCTCCAGCCCTCAGCTTTAGCTGTGCTCACCCAGTGCTGGTGGAGGGCTGAGCTGAGCCTCATTTCCTGGCTCTGGGTGCAGTGCCTGGGCTGTGGATTCCTCTTCAGTTGGTATCTCCTCCTGTCCAAGGACTCCATGAACCTCTCCCTGTGCTTTGCAGCCCAGGGCAAAACACTGTCGAGTGCCTGAAAAAGGGAGCCTCACTTCCAAGATTTTAACCAAAGACTCTCCTGTTAGGCACAAGAAGAGCCCAGCCCAGCAGTGGCTGCTCTCCACCGTGTCACCACCCTCCCTCCATGGCATCTGTGCACCTAACCCAAGCCTTGCACCACCACAGTGTCACTTCTCAGTCTCCCCCTGGTCCTTAGGGCTGCTGGTGGTGGTTCAGCCTTTCCAAGGTGGATCCAGCAGCCTGCTCTGACAGCAGGGCTTTGATAAGATGGCTTCTCTTGCACTCAATAAATGTTCTCTCTACAGTCTGCCTCTTCCCTTTGGCAAAAAACCAATCCCCCACACACACACCCCCAACACCCTCCCTGCAGCAGCAGGCGAAGGACACATGCAGCAAGCAGGGGCTCCTGCCAAGCAGCTCTGCCTGCTGCTGCTCCTCCTCCAGTACCAATCCCTTCGGCTCCAGAGGCACTACCAGACCCCATGGCCCTCATGACAGCTCGTTCCACCAGTGCAAAGTGGAGCCAGAGCAGTCTGCTCCGAGGAAGGGTCCCTGGTGCTGCTGGCTCAGCTCGGGCAGGCGCAGAAGGACTGTGCAAAGGGTTTGTCTTTATTAGGAGAACACTGCAGACAGACAAATTGGTTCCCTTGTGAAGCCCTGCAGGGAGCTGATCCCAGCCCAGGTGAGGTGATGGCTCCTCTACAGGGACAGTGCCCTTGCCCCTCCGGAGGGCTTGGTGAGGTAGAAGGTGGCTGTGCCTCTGTACTTCTCCTAGGAGACAGGAGGAGCAGTAAGTGCAGCTGCTCCAGGGCCACGCTGCAGCAAGAGGAGCAGAAAGGCTCTGCCAGTCAGCCCCAGCTGAGTCTGTCCTAGCCACTGCTCAAACAGCTGTCACCTGGGGTGTTTTTGGGGACAACATGCTGCCCTGGCCCCTAGCTGGGGTCCCTTGGTCCCTCCACAGAGCAGGGAGGGCACTAACATATCCCAAGCTGACTTTTCTGCAGCCCCTTCTGGGCAGTTCTCCATGACTTTTTGCAATTCTTTTTTGACCCTATTGATGCTGCCAACTTCTGTGGTCTCTGGCAAGAGCAGAAGACTTCCCCACCAGCTCTGCACAGTGTTTGCTGGGCTCTGCTTTTCTCCCAACTCAGCCAGTGCTCACTGGTTTGTATTCTGGAGGATCTGAAGGTCAGTTCCACACTCATCCTGTCTACTCCCTTTGCTGTTCTCTAACTCCTGGTCGTGTTCCCTCTTTTCCAGCTTCTCACCAGTAGAGCAGGGACGCAGCCCTTTCAGTCTCCCCTCATCTCAGACACCTTCCTCTGTCCCTTCTTTACTGTCCTCCCCTGTTTGCTGCTCATATAGCAGCAAAAGCAGGCTCTGCCTCAGTTGCAGTCCCTGTTTCCTGACAGCCTCATTTTGCTGCTGTTCTCAGCTGCCAGTGCACCCTGAGCTGATTCAGACAGCAGTGATGAGGACATGGAGCTCTCTCCTGGGCTGTAACTGCTGGTGCTAATCTCAGCACTGCCTCAGATCAGCTCGGGTTACTTTTCCCTAGACAGATTTGGCTTTCCTGAAGATCATCTGGCACATTTTTGCTGACTGTCTCAACACAAGGAGGCCCTTGGGCAGTGCTCTGTGACCAGCACAGTGCTGAGCTGACTGCAAGAGCTTAGCAGCACCAACAGACTCAGGACTATCCCAGAGTGACACTGGATGGGCTGCACCCACCCCAAGTGCCTCAAGGGTACAGGTTCTATGGCATCCCTGGGCCACACCCCTGAGGCTTTCTTTGGGATCTTCAAGTCATCTCCTGGCACTTTTCTGTCGCTTACCTGGATGTGGTGCTGAGCTCTTTCTGCAGCCTCAGCCTCCAGCAGTGTCACCGTGCAGCCTCCAAAGCCTCCCCCAGTCATCCTGCTGCCATAAACCCCATCCACCTCCAGGGCTGCTGCTACCAGCTCGTCTAGCTCGGGGCAGCTCACCTCATAGTCATCTCTGGAGAGAAGAGACCTGTGGTCAGCCCTGTCCTGCAGTGTGGCCATAGCCCTTACACCACAGACACATCTTGGTGCACCACTGCGGTGGCAAACCAGAGCCAGGCAGAAAGCTGCAGGTCCTGCCCCTGCCCTCCCTGTGAGCACACAGAGAGGTGAGCAGGGCTGGCAGCTCTGGGGACCTTGCTGTAGTGCATGTGACAGGGGCAGCACTGGGGACCTTGCTGTAGTGCATGTGACAGGGGCAGCATTGGGACCTTGCTGTAGTGCATGTGACAGGGGCAGCACTGGGGACCTTGCTGTAGTGCATGTGACAGGGGCAGCATTGGGGACCTTGCTGTAGTGCATGTGACAGGGGCAGCATTGGGACCTTGCTGTAATGCATGTGACAGGGGCAGCATTGGGGACCTTGCTGTAGTGCATGTGACAGGGGCAGCATTGGGGACCTTGCTGTAGTGCATGTGACAGGGGCAGCATTGGGGACCTTGCTGTAGTGCATGTGACAGGGGCAGCACTGGGGACCTTGCTGTAGTGCATGTGACAGGCTGCCTCCTGCCAGCACTTTCAGTGCAGGAGCTTCAGAGGCCTTTTCTTAAACCTTCCTGGCACCATGACAGACATCAGGCATGACATGGATCTGGCTGCCCACTCTGCTTTGATCACATTAGGTGCTTCTGTGCTCCATAACCTCCCTGGGCAACTTGTGCCAGTGTCTCACCACCCTCACTGCAAACAACTTCCTCCTAACATCCACTTTCAATCTCCCCTCTGCCAGTCTACAATCATTCCTCCTCATCCTGTCATTACAAGACCTTGTCAATAGTCCCTCCCCAGCCCTCCTGTAACCCACTTCAGATACTGGAAGGTCACTCCAAGGTCTCCTGGAAGCCTTCTCTTCTGCAGGCTGCAGAGCCCCAACTCTCTCAGCCTGTGCTCACAGCAGAGCTGCTGCAGCCCTCTCAGCATCTTGGTGGCCTCCTCTGGACTGGCTCAAACAGTTCCATGTCCTGCTTGTGCTGGGGGCTGCAGAGCTGCAGACAGTGCTGTAGGTGGGGTGTGAGGAGAGCAGAGCCAAGGGGCACAATCCCCTCCCTTGCCCTGCTGCCCACAGCTGCTCTTGCTGCAGCCCAGCACACAGTTGCTGTCTGGGCTGCACTCACACTGCAGCCTCATCTTGAGCTTTGCACCACCCCAGCCCCCCAGGTCCTGTTCCTCAGGGCTGCTCTCCAGCTCATGTTGAGCTTTCCATCAGCCCAGCCCCCCAGGTCCTGTTCCTCAGGGCTACTCTCCAGCTCATGTTGAGCTTTCCATCAGCCCAGCCCCCCAGGTCCTGTTCCCGAGGACTTCTCTCAGCCCTTCCCCACCCAGCCTGGAGCAGTGTTTGGGATTGCACCCACCCAGGTGCAGGACCTTGTCGAATGTCATGAGGCTGGCCTGGGCACAGTTGTGCAGCCCGTCCAGGGTCGGTACATCCTCACCTGAGGGAGTTGTGACTCTCC
Organism: Psilopogon haemacephalus; assembly: GCA_013396835.1. NCBI lineage: Eukaryota > Metazoa > Chordata > Aves > Piciformes > Megalaimidae > Psilopogon > Psilopogon haemacephalus. The sequence continues at coordinate 167,485 of VWZI01019780.1, forward strand.
ACCATCAGCCTCCCAAACATCCTGTAGTCCCTGTGGCGCAGTGCCCGTGCTGCCTGGGCTGTCCGTGCGGTCTCGCCGATGACGTGCCTGGCTCTGCGGTACACCTCGGGGCCCAGCCGGCTCCTGGCCGCTGTGGAGACAGGCACCTCCCTGCAGCAAAGCCACTCGGGTCCGCGGGCTGCTGCTGCTGGGTGTGAGCACAGCCCCATCCTACAACCATCCTGTGCCACAGCTCCTCTGCCCGCCGCATGCTCCTGCACCCACCCACCCACCCGCCCCGGGTGCTGCCCCACATCGTCGCCAGCCTGTGTGATGAGGCACTCGGCTCCTGCTGGCCCAAGGAGCGCTAGAAGCGAGAGGGATGGTTCCCACCTTCCAGCTCTGCCATGCTGGCATCTCGCAGGCTGGCCCTGCCCAGCGCCGCCGCAGCCTCCTGGCACTGCCGCCGGCGCGTGGGGTACTCGCTGCCCGTCAGCGTGTGCCGCACGTTGGAGTTGGTGATCAGGATGGCCAAGCTGGCGTCGGTCAGCGGCACCAGGACGGTCTCCAGGGACCTGCAGTGAGAGCTCAGTGCAGGCTGTGTGCCTGACCCCCATCCCCAACCCTGCCCGCTCCATCCCTTGGCCGTCCAGGTGAGGCCATGTGGCAGGCAGCTCCTGTCCCCACAAAGCCCAAGGGCTTTAGGATTCACTGCAGCATTTCACCCCCTCCCTCCCAGTTACCAGTCCCATACCAGCTCCTACAGACAGCCCTGGCAAGCAGCAGGAAAGCTGCAGAAGGAGGAATCAAGACACAGGAGTGAAAAGCCCCAGTCCTGTGAGAAGGCTTTGGGCTGGGGTTCAGGAGTCGACTCCTGCCTTCATTTCGTGGCCTCGGAACCAGCTCATCCCCACCCGCCCAGGGAGGAGGGCACAGCACAGGCAGCTCAGTGCCCAGCCCTGACCTGCAGTCAATGAGCAGCGCGTGGCCCTCCTTGCCCATCACGGATATGAACTGGTCCATGATGCCACAGGGCATGCCAGCAAACACGTGCTCTGCCTGCTGGCACGCCAGCGCCTTGGCCACCAAATCGCCACCATCTGTGCCAGAGCAGAGAGACACAGGTCAGCAGCTCTGGGAACTTTGCCCCTTGCCCTGGAGCAGAGGGAGCAAACAGGGAGGTAAAGGGGATGAGCTGCAGGTGCTGGTTCCTGCACCACTGCCTGGCTTCTAGGCCAGTATGGTTTCCCAGTTCCAGCTGGATGATGTAATTGGACATTGGTGTCTCAGATCTTAGTTTTGGGGACACAGAAATAGGGAGAAGATGGTGCCAAGGAAACATCTTCTGATTCCCCCCTGCCCAGCCCCGGGGCAGTCCATGGGCTTTAGAGGCATGGGCAGATCGAGCTGGAGGAACTCCACAGCCACTGCAGTGCCAGCTTCAGCTGTGGCACGGGGTTGTGACCCACCCCACAACTGTGTTTCCCCAGGATCTGGCTGAGGGCAGCCCTCTCATCCCAGGAATGGAGGCACCAGGGGCCAGGATCGGCTGCTGCCTTACCAGGGCAGAGCTGCTGGAGGAAGGTGTAAGTAGCCACCTCCAGAGAGGCTGAGCTGGAGAGGCCCCCACCCAGGGGGATGTCACTGGCTATCACAGCACTGAAGCCTGGCACAGGACCACCTGAAGGAAAAGGAGCAGAGAGGCCATGAGTCCTGACAGGGCTGGGAGCTGTCCTGCCCCACAGCTCGTGGTCTATCATTGTCTTGATATTATAGAATCACAGACCGGGTTAGAAGTGACCTTTCAGGTTCATCCAGTCCAACCTCAGAGATCTCTGGAGCTGAAAGCATCTCTGCTGAAGCCTGACCCCAGCAGCAGCTGGAGGATCGCAGCAGCACACCAAAAGGTGGGTGCTGAGCACCAGCACCAAGGGAGGTTGAGGCTGGGTATCAGGAGCAATTTCATTACTGAAGGAGTGGTCAGGCATTGAAACAGGCTGCCCAGGGGGCTGCCTCCCTGGAGGTGTTCAAGAAACTTTGGGCCATGGTTTAGTGGGCACGGTGGTACTGGGCTGAATGTTGGACTGGATGATCTTGAGAGTCTTTTTCCAACCAAAATTAGTCTATTGCTCCATGATTCTGTGAGAAGGGCTGTGACCCACCCATCAGCCTGGGCCTTACCCTGGTAGTGCTGGATGACACCCTTGACATAGTTGGCCCAGCGTGGCTGCCCCGGGCTCAGAGGACTGCCTTGGCTGGGAGCAGGGAACTGCACCTTGTGGGGCTCATCTGCCTCCGCTGAGGTGGTGAGGATGGAGATGGTCCCATCCTGCGTGGGGGATCCCACCAACACTGTCCCCAGCTGCAGGGCCTGGAGGAGTGAGGAAGGTGGGCTCAGACCCTGCAGCATCACTTGCAGCCTCCCCACGGGTGACAGGGAGCACCTAACACCTTACCCTTAACTCTGACCACACGGAGCCACCAGCCCCGCACAGCGTTAAACTTTCTGGCTATTTAGCGCCACACAAGGTCAGCTGTGAGCAACCAGCCCAGCTCAGCACCAGGCTGCTGCTGGGCTCCGGGGGAGTGCATAACCACCACAAGGGCCTGAGAGGCTCTGGCAAGTTTCGCTGCCTGCAGAGGAATTCAGCTGCCCTGCGCCCACGCTGCTCCACCTACGAGTCATTGGCTGTAGGTTTGATTTAGGACTGAGTGGGGACTTCACCACCACCGCGCTGAAGGTGAGGAGGAAGTTCCAGCTGCTCCGAACCTCCTCTGCACCAAAACGCCACGCTCCAGGAAGGGAAAATTGTCGGTGGGGTGGCAGAGAAGGGGCAGAGAAGAGGCTCCGCAGCCCTCCGCAGTGGCTGGCAGCCGAGCTGCGGGGTGCTGCCCGGGAAGCTTCGGGGCGCGCTGGGGGGGATCGCGGGGGACCCGCAGGCTCTCCGCGGAGGATCCTGGCGGGGACACCCCGGGGGAGGCGGCGGCGGCGGCAGCGGACCCGGAAGGGTTGACACTGCGGCAGCACGGGGGCCGGGGCGGCGGAGCACGGCCCTTACCATGGGCAGCACGAAGCCGTCGTTGTAGTCGGTGTGCTCGCCGATCAGGTTAACCCGGCCGGGAGCCCAGGCCGCCAGCACCGGCGCCCCCCCGAAGGCTGCTTCGTAAGCCCGGCGGGCGGCTGCCAGCAGCGGGAACGAACCGGGATCCGCCATGGCCCCAACGCTCCGCCTCGCACCGCCCCCGGGTCCGCACCGCCCC
>VWZI01019780.1:170750-181783 GCA_013396835.1 Psilopogon haemacephalus
CGTGCCCACACCGCCCCCATCCCCGCACCGTCCCCGTCCCCGTGCCCACACCGCCCCCGTCCCCGCACCGTTGCGCTGGCTGCCGGGCTCGCACTCGACGGTTGTCCGGGTCCTGGCAGCGGTTGGGAGGGCCCTTCCCGATCCACGCAGGCCTCGGAAGGGGTGTCCATGCGTGGGCAGCCCTGCAGGAGGGCAAGAGTCACAGCTGTGCCAGCCCTGCGTGTGCCTGTGGCACGGCCAGTGCCTGGCACTTCTTCGTTTGTACCTCTACAGCCACATCCAGAGCCCAATGCCCGTGCCAATGTTAGTGTGGATGTATATGGATATATGTGCACCCCTGTCCCTGTTACACATGCACCTTACACCAGTGCACATAGCAGTGTCTGTGCTTTATATATAGGTACAGCTATGTCTGTACGTAGGTGTCACTGTCACACCTCTACACATCGGCTTTGATGTGTGTGTAGGTACAGACATACACCTATACAGGTTAATAGGATCATAGAATGGTTTGGGTAGCAAGGACCTTAAAAAATCACCTAGTCCAGCCCTCCTGCAGTCAGCAGGGACATCTGCAACTACAGCAGGTTGCCCAGAGCCCCAGACAACCTGACCTGCAATGGTTCCAGGGATCTGCCACCTCTCCAGGTAACTTGGGCCAGTGTCTTGCCACCCTGTGTAAGCAATTTCTTCCTCACAGCTAGTCTAAATCTCCCTCTTTTTGTTTAGAACTGTCACTGCTTGCCCTGTCACTACACTCTCTGGTGCTCTCCCTTCCCACCATTCCTATAGCTCCCCCATTTAAGTAGTGAAAGGCCACCAGAGTGTCTCCCTCGAGCCTTCTCCAGGCTGAACAAGCCCAACCCTCTCAGCCTCGCCTCACAGCAGAGGGGTCCCAGCCCTTGGATCGCTATTGTGGCCTCCTTTGGCCCCTCTCCAACAGGTCCATGTCTCTCCCGTGCTGAGGACTCCAGAGCTGACCCCAACACTGCTGATGGGGTCTGAGCTGAACGCAGCAGAATCTTTCCACCTGCTGCCCACGCTGCCAGAGATCATCCAAGGACACACAGCTGGGTCTGGGCTAGGAGCAGACGGTGCCAGCTCCTGTCAACTTCTCCCTCACCAGCACCCCCAAGTCTTTCTCTGTGGGGCTGCTCTCCGTCCGCTCATCCCCCAGGCTGTGCCTGTGCTTGGCGTTGCCTGACCCAGCTGCAGGACCTCGCCCTTGGCCATGCTGCCTCGCTCGATGCCCACACGCTCATGTGCTGCGTGTGTTAATGTGGGCAGACATGTAGCGCCGGCCCGTGGAGCGATGCCGGCCGGGCAATGCCAGCCGGGCGATGCGGAGGCAGGTACGCGGGCAGGTGTGAGCCAGCAGCTCTCCCCCGCCCCCTCTGCGGGGCCAGGCAGCTCCGCTCCTGGGGCGGGGCCCGTCCCGGTTCCCGGTTCCCGGTTCCCGGTTCCCGGTTCCCGGTTCCCGGTTCCTGCCCGGCCGCCTCCACGGGACGCCCTGAGTGGTCTGGGGGCGGGGGTCAGAGCCAATGGCCAGGAAGGAGCCGCTGCTGAGCGCCCTTAAAGGTAAGTGTGGGCGCGGCGGGGCCGGTGCCTGCTTCCTCCGGCAGCGCTCGTCCGGGAGCCGGTCCCTAGCTGCTGCGGCGGGAGCGGTCCGGGGGCTGCCACGGCAGGGCCCGCTCCGCCGCCCACCCGAGGGCTTGCACCTGCGCTGCTGCTCCTGACCTCGACCATGAGGAAGTTTAGCCTGAGTCTGTGCCCGGTGAGGCTGCGGGCGGCTGGGGTGGGTCGCTTCCTGCCCAGGTGCGGGGTCTCTGCGGCTGCATTAGTGACCCACCCTGAGGCCGTTCCCGAGGGTGCTTCCCTCTGCGGGGTTCACCCGTGGGTTCTCACTGCAGGTGGGGTGCTGCGGCTGCGGGAGGCTGGGGGACCCTGCACGGACACCTCGCCGCACCTCGCCTCGCTCTGCCAGCTGTTGGAGAACATCCTGCGCAAGGGGCTCCGCCGTGAGTGGCTCCTACGTGCCGGGGCAGGGGGTGGCAGCGTCCCGGTGCCTGTGACAAGGAGCCTCCTGCTGCTTTTCTTCCGCAGAGCCAGCCTGGGGCTTCAGGCGACGGGACTACTGGCACTGGCTGGAGCAGCTTCCCCTGGCCGGCACTGGCAGGTGAGCGGTGCCTGGCTGGGCCGGGGATGGACTTCTGAATCACGGTGGCATTCGTTGCAATGTGCTCACCCCAAAGGCCCCGGGTGCAGGGAGGATGCTCCCAAAGCTTCATCTCAGAGCTGTCTCCCCTCTCCCCAAACAGGCCGAGCCCCCTCTCCAGCGGCATCCAGCGAGCAGGTGGCTGTGAGAAGGTGCAGACAGCCCAGGGCCAGGGCCGGTACTTCCTGCGCTTGGCCCTGCAGGAGAAGGTGCTGGCGGCGGCTGTGAGGGAGCTGGCACAGACTCCCAGGCTCCTGGAGGTGCAGCAGGTGGTGGGGAGCCAGTGCCCGTGGGTGATGGGCAGCGAAACAGAGGCTTAATGGTGGCATTGATCTGTTTCAGTTTTACGACCCAGTGAGCTCCATCCTCGGCAATGAGGAACTGCTGGGTAAGAGGGTGGCTCCTGCATGGTGGGATGTAGCCTGCCCTGGGGCAGCTGCCATGGGTGTTATGGCACTGTGGAGCTGGGCAGGGGAGGGGGTGGGGAAGGAAAATCGACCACTGCCGTTCTTTAAGCCAAAATTAGTGCTCAAATCTAAATAGGCTGCTGCAGCAATGGAAAAAGAGGTGTGGTTATTTAAACACCAAATCGGTCTGAAGTTGGGTTTAATGCCATGGGGTAGAAAAACTGCTTCTGAAGTGTCTTCTGTGTTATTTCTTCCCATCAGGGGTACTGGCTGAAGCAGACCCAGCAGTCTGGATCTGACGTGGCCAGGCCCAGCTGTGGCTCTGTGCGAGGGGTCACACAGGGGGTCGGCTGCAGTAAACAGCTGTGCTGCCTTGACAGGCTGTACCACTCCATCTGCAGCTGTGCTCCTCGGGGTGGGGGGGGGGCAGGCCAGGGTGGAAGCCTTTAATCTCCTGATTATGATAAATAACCTCATGTTAAACCTGCACCTAGATAGCTTATAAATCACCCGTGCTGCTGGTGCATGAGCAGACTGCAGATCTCCCTTGCTGTAGCTGCTAGGCTCATGCAGGAGAGCCTGGGCAGCTCTGCTGTGCAGTTAGGGGGCAGAAACAGAGAGAAAGTTGCACATTGGCAGCGTCTGCTGCGAGCTTTGGTCTGAATTTGGAATGTGGGATGCTGAGCCACAGTGCTGCTCTGTCCCTGTGCCGGCAGCAGGAGCCTGGGATGAGCCTCCAGCGGCAGCCTGGGTGCTGCAGCGCTGGGATGCTCTCAGAGCCTCACTCCCAGGGCTCATTAGTTGTGCCAGAAATGGCTTTAGTCGGCACTCTGCCGTGGCCCCGTGAGGCTGTGGCAGGCAGGAGCTCAGCAGTGACACTACCACTCCATCCCTGTCTCTCTGCAGAGCCTTTCCTATCGCTGCTGCTGGTGGTGACAGAGATGGATTTCTCCCTGGACCTGCAGGTACAGTGACAGATTGGTGGGGCAGTGGCTGGCACACGGTTGCCAGCATGGGGCCTTGCTTCCTTTCTTGCCAGCACCCGTGGTGCTGACACTCCTTTGTTTGCAGAACTGCAGCTTCTTGGACGAGAGCTGGCTGCTGCCGGTAAGAGTGCTGCTCTCCCTGGAGCCATCCTTCTGCCACCTGGCCCTCGGTGAACACTCACAGGAGGAAGGCAGGAAGGATTTGGCAGGGAGGGGCTGCCACGCAGTTCTCCACCCTGCCACCGCTGGGGCTGGACTGGCTCAGGTTCACCAGCACGAACAGAGCCACCTCTGCCACTAAGGTTGGGTCCTGCCTGGTGGGGCTGATCCCAGCATTTCTGGGAGAAAGCCAAGCAACAGCAGTACCCAGGCCTAAACTGCTGATGTAAATGAAGTCTTTCTATGCTCCTTTCCATTATTTCTTGCCCCTAAGTCCCCAATTCCCTGATGTGAGACAGATCTGGGCATCAGCTGGCTCTGCTCTTGGTTTTCCTGGGTGAAATACCAGCGCAAGCACTGAGAACAGCAGGGATGCCTTTGAAAAAGGAAGAGCATCCCTCTGCTGCCTTTTGAACCCAAAAGAATCCCTCCCCCCCAAAAAAAAAAAAAGCTTTGGGGCTGGCTATGGTGGTGTGTGTCGAGCCATGGTACTGCTGCAGAGGCTGGGCCCCCCCTTGCTTTGGGGCATTTCTAACACGAAAGAGCTCCTGGCTGAGCTGGCTGCTTCCAGGTCCCTGGCTAATGCAATGTGACAGTAAGTGCTGCTGCAAATGGCAGTGGCTTCAGGGAGGGCTGGCAGCTCTTCCCCAGCTGCGTGGGGCAAGGCAGGAGGGCTGATGGCTGAGTTGAGGGTCTGCCTGCTGCTTTGCTCATCTCATCCAGTTAGCAGGTTTGTCCCTCTGGGGCCTGGAGCATCCCAAGAGAGAATAAGGGAGGAGCAGGCAATGATGGGCCCAGCCTAGTGTGAGGCACTGGGGACTGGCCTCTCCCTGGCTTATGAAGCCCTCATTTGGCATCAGAGCCAGAAGTTAGCTAGGGCAGGGGGTACCCATGCTCTGCCTTATCCTGGTCATGCTCTGTTGGCATCCTGTGGCCATTTCCAGAGCCACTGTCCCCTGTCACTCTCTTCCAGGTGTGCGTCACTTATGAGTTGGTCCCATGCCGTACACTGGGGATGGTGCTCAGGTAGGAGCTTTTGATTCTCCTTTCCACTGTCCAGTGAGATCTGGACACAGTGGCACTCACCCCCACCCCCAAAAAAAGGGGAGATAAATGCCCTGCTGAGAGTATCGGGGCTGTCCTGGGTGCTGTTCTCCCCATCAGCTCAGACTTGCTGGTATCTGCTCTCTCTGGAGTGGCTTTTCCCTGCCTCTCTGTATCCTTGGAGCTTTGCTGATGGTACAGAAAGTTTGGGAGAGCTGAGCTGGGTGCAGAGGGCTGAGCCAGGGCTTGACTGCACCCCCAGGTACGTGGATGGCAGAGTCTTTGTCACCCAGGTGCTCCCTGAGAGCCAGGCAGATGTGGATGAGGTGGTGTTGGCTGGTGACATCCTTGATGAGATCAACGGCTGCTCGCTGAGAAATGCCTACAGTGGGCAGGTAGGTGGGTATGGAGGGCTGGGTCACCCCCTCCATTTTCCCCTCTCATGCCCCCATCCTCCCCTCTGCTTCCCTCTCACCCCCCAGGCTGGGGCCTTGCTGCAGAAGCTGAAGGGACAACCACTCAGCTTCCGCCTGCTGCGGTGGCGGTGGCACGATGGGGAGGTCTATGAGCCACTGCTGCCCTACTTGAAGGTCCTGAAGGAGAAGGAGCCCAAGTTCCAGCTCCAGCACAGCCCCCACTGCAGGGGCAAGGAGGAGCCACGGTGGCTGCAGGGGGGGCAGGTGGGTCCAACATGGCTGGGAGCCCCTGGGCTGGGGGTGCCAGTTTGGGGGGGCAGCCCCATGGCCATGCTATCCTTGGTCTCAAGGCTGTTGGGCCAAAGCCTTCCCTATAGCCTGGGGGCAGCAGGAAGCTGTGAGCACCTTCCCCTGCAAAGAGCAGGAGAAGAATCTGTGAGGTGCTTGCTCTGATGTCCCCAAGCCCTTATGTCCCCAGGCTGCTCTACAAGCTGCGCTACCTTGGCCGGACCAGCGTTGGGAAGGTGAGGCAGGGGAGGGCAGAGACGTGCCCAGGCCTGAATTGTCTCTGCTGTGTTTCTTTTCATCTGCCCTGTGAGTTATTCCTTTCCTCCCATTCCATTGCAGTGTGGCAGCAAAGAGGTGCTGGCCACTGCCATCCCTGCCGTGCTGCAGAGGCGCTCACCAGTGCAGGTGAGAGCTGGGGCTGAGGGCATCCCGGGAAGGACTCCAAGGGAGAACTGCAGGCACATGTGGGCTTTGCCCAGGGAAGGTTTTTCCTGCTCAGTTTCCTTTGCCTGGTTGAATATGCAGCACCTCCCATCCTGGTGGGTTGTGGGTTTGTTTGTTTTTTCCCCTTTGGTTGGAAGCATCTCTGCAGCTGGAATGGGGACGTGCATTAAGGGATAAAAAAATACCAGCAGCAGCAGGAAAGCACTTGAAAAACTCCAGGGAGGCTGAGCCTGATCCTTTCAGGGCCCTGGTTGCTTGAGCCCCTGGTGGGGGGGAGGTTGTGTGTGAAAAAATTCAAGAAGGGCACTGAGTGGTGAAAAAAGAGGCAGCACAGAGACAACTTAGCTGTGCTTCATCACCTCTGCTTTTGAATAAGCTCTCTCTGGTAAGCATCTTGTTGGAAACAGAGCTCGGCCTCTGTGATGGTTTGGGCTCACCCCTTCCTCCCCCCTTCAGGAGGTTTTGTTTGATGTGAAGGAAGCAGAAGTCCTTGTGCAGGAGAAGAATTCTAAGGTAAGCGAGTGACAAGCCAAGGTCTGGGCGCCTCCTCCTGATGCCATGGCCCAGGGAGCTCTGCTGGAGGGGTCACTGGGCCACCTCAAACCAGGAACGGGGGCAGAGACTGACTGGACCCCCCCCTAATGCCATCTCCCTCCTGTCCTCTGCGCAGCTCCTGTGCCACTACCCCTACCCCTCTATCTCCTGCGTGGGACGCTGCACGGGCAGCAGCCACTTGTTCGGCTTCTGCGTGGCGTGAGTGCTGCCCGCGGCTGCTGGGAGCAGGGAGCCAGAGGGACGTGGGGGCCCTGGAACACAAACAAGCGATTTCCAGCCCAGCCGCAGGGTCTCTGGTGTGGTCGCAAGCCAGGGCTGGGCTTTCAGCGCCGCGCTCTCCGCCGCCCCATCAACGTGTTTCCATTTTTAGCGCTTCCCCGGAGAGCCCTGCTGGGAGCACGTTCGACTGCCTGGTGTTCGCATCCAGCTCCGAGCAAGAATGTGAGGAAATCATCGGCAGAATCGGTAAGGGAAGGGCTTGTGCCCATCACAGGCAGAGCAGGGAGCACCAAGAAATTGCCCGTGGTGGACCCCGAGCAGCAGGAGCTGACTTAATGTCTTTTTTGGTCGAGGTTGGTGAGATGAATGGAGCCTTTGATAGCATTTGCTGGTGGGTTTGGGTTTTGTCTCTTGCATGTTTGATAGTTTTTGTGGTTTTGTTTTGTTTTTTTAAAGAAGCTGCTAGACAGTGATTTTATTTTAAGAAACAGCTTCTGGGCATACCCAGATGGTTGATTGTTTCCACCGAGACCTTGGAGGAAACGTTGTTTTCGAGGGATGTTATTTTAAAACATACTTCTCCTGCAGGAGCCCAGCCTGCTCCTGCAGCTCAGCACCAAATCATTCCTAAGGACCAGTGCTCGGCAGCCTCGTTTGCAGCCTGAGTGCTGACAGCTTCCCCTGGCAGGGGCTGGTGGGGCACCAAGGAAAGCCCCAGGTGTTTCTCGTGGGGACATTCCTGCCAGGTGTTCCCCTTGTCAGGTTCTACCACTCAGGTCAGACCTGCATGAAGCTGGAAGTTTGAGATGGTGTTGAGTTTGCTCCAGGCCTTTAAATGAATTAAGTGGATGTGAAGAAATACTTTTCCCTTACAAAATTATGTTAAAAACCTAATCTGGGCTTGTTTAGAACAGGTTTCAGCAGCTCTGGCAAGGGCATTGACCAAGGGCTGTGTGTGGGCTCCAGGCACACGTGGCATGGTGTGGGGCAGAGGGGCGAGGAAGCTTTGCAGGAGTGAAGTGGTGAGCAGCTTCTATTCTCCAGCTGCAGGGTTTAAGCACACGGAGTGGTTTGTGTGACCAAGGAGCCCTGGCTCCAGTCCCCAGGTTGCCTGGCAGCACCCCAACTGAGATGGGCCCTGACACACGGGGAGCAGGAGCCAGGGTGGTGGAAGGCTGTGCCGTGACCAGGGCCAGGCTGCAGTGTTGCAGAGCAGTGCAGACCTGCCCGCAGCTCTGCCAGGGACCAGGGCTGCTCTGCTCCCCAACTGCCACTTCTGCCACCTTTCATTTCATGGAAATAAATCGAGATGAGCTGGCTGAGCTGCTTCTCTCCTGCCTCACTGGTGCAGCCTGTTCTGGAACAGGGGAGGAGGTCTCAGAACTCCATTTACATCTTAATTACCTGTTTCAGCTAGGCTCCACAACCCAAAGAGGGAGGGCTGCCGAGGAAACCTGCACTTAGGCCCCAAAACTGCTCCAAAGTGAAGGTCCAAGTGTAATCCTGCCTCATAAAAAAAAGCTTAGATGGGAAATGAGAGTCTTACCCCACGCCCATCCAGCTGCTCAGCAGCCCTTAAGCTCTCAGCTGTAATGAGCTTCCCCACAGCACTGGCTGCTGTTATTAACTGGGGCTTAGTCACATGGACAGCTCCCACGAACTCCCCCACACCTCGGCAGACACCACCCTGCCTTTGCTTCAGGCAGGACCAGTCACTCACACCACCAAACTTACCCCTGCATCTACTGGAAAGGAGGAAAAACATTATTGCTAGAGCTGTGCCTGACTGCCTAACTCACAAAGCTAGAAACAAAAAAACAAGAGCTGCTACCAGAAGGCTGCCACCTAAGTTCTTTCTCCAGTCCATGCTGTAGGGGCTCAGCTCTCTCTGGCCAACAGCAGTGACTCACTGTAAAAGCCTCCAAAAAGCCTCCAAAGATGGGCAGGGCAAGTTCTCCACGCTGTTGGCATACAAGGTTTAAGTCGCCACAGCAGCAGCAGTCCAGGAGTAGAGGGCACCTAAGCAGAGAGCCAGGAGGAGAAAAAAGCAGCTGCTTCTTCAAGCCCATACAAACCAAATGACAAAGAGTCCTCACATGTGAATGTAAAACATTTAATTTAAAAATGTTGACACTACAATATATAAAATAGCTATTATAAATGCACATAGTGTATTCTATAGCTGCCAGGTTTACTTTTTTTTTCTCTTTTTTTTTTTTTTTTTTTAAGGAAACTGTAAGTTACACTGTGGTTAAGACTTGTAGCTTCACCCTCCGAGAAAAGTCCACATTTGATCACAGTGATGTATGGTCAGACTAACAGCCCCAATTGTTAAACACTTGGATCAAGTCATAACCAGTTTTATTGCAAAAGGACCCTGTACACATTTATATCAATTCTAGTACCTTACAAGTTTAGCTACCCAACAAGTCATTAACATACAGAAACATGCATGAGAAGCAAGAAAGATCACCCATCCCTTCTGCATATTAGCAACTTGTCACTCCTGAGCCCCGAGGCTCAACATCACTGAGGTTTATGTGAACAGTCACTTTTAGCATTCATCCTGAGTGAAAGATGGAATGACTTAAGTACAAATGCAACATATTATAAACAATTTCTTACAAAAAAAGTCACAAATTAAAACCAAAGTATTTTACAGAATTTACTACAAAACACCATAAAAACAGCCTTCACTTAAGCCCTCTCTCCCCGTATCCTGCGAGCCAACTGGATATCTTTGGGCATGATGGTGACTCTCTTGGCATGGATGGCGCACAGGTTTGTGTCTTCAAACAGACCCACCAGATATGCTTCGCTGGCCTCCTGTTTCAAGAGCACAAGAAGAAATGCCGTTAGAAACCTTCAGCGATGCAGGCTCAGCGCCGCGAGTACCGACGCCCCGGCAGGCCGCTAGCCAGTACCTGCAGCGCACCGATGGCTGCACTCTGGAACCTCAAGTCTGTTTTGAAATCCTGGGCGATTTCCCTGACCAGCCGCTGGAAGGGCAGCTTGCGGATCAGCAGCTCCGTGGATTTCTGGTAGCGACGAATCTCACGGAGGGCGACAGTGCCCGGCCTGGGTGGAGGAGGGAGAGAGTGGGTGAGCCGGCGCCAGCCCAGGGCTGCGGCGGGCAGGGCCGGGCCATGCTGTGCCCGGCGGCCTTACCTGTAGCGGTGAGGCTTCTTAACGCCACCGGTAGAGGGAGCGCTTTTCCGAGCCGCCTTGGTAGCCAGCTGCTTACGGGGAGCCTTCCCCCCAGTGGACTTGCGGGCGGTCTGCTTTGTACGGGCCATTTTTCTTCACTTACCTACGGAAACAGCCAGTCGTGACACAAGGCCCAGCTCGCCCCATCCGCACCGCAGCGCGACCCGGCGTCTCGCCCCTCCCCGCCCAACCCCCTGAACTCCCAGAAGCGGCAGATGTCGGCGAGCTCGTCCCCCTCCCCCGCCGCTGAGGCGGGCAGGCGGCCAGCGGCCTCCCCCGGGAGGGGGAGGAGGAGTCACGGTTTCCCCCCTCCGCCCCCGCTCCGCGCCGTGGCCCAACCGCTCCCCACCCTTCCCGAGGGAAGCGGACTGAGTCACACCGCCTCCTGCTTCCTGCAGGGCCGCCCCAGGGATGGGGGGGGGGACGAGAGGGGGATGGGAACGTGCCGTGACTTGGGGCACGTAGGCAAGGCCCGGCCTGTCTGCCAGGCTTCAAGATAAACCAAGGCCACCAACAACGATCCGGCACCTCCACCCAGACACCTAACGCGCCCGACGGCCGCCACTCACCGCTTAGAGAAGAAGAAAGCACCGATGCCGGTAGCGCTGCGCACCGAAGCCTGCGCTGCTGCTGCCACGACGCGTCCGTCAACCAATCACCCCCTCACTGCGCCCTCCCTGCCGCGGGGACACACGTTTTATACCGGGGGCGGCACACGGCGCGGTGACCTCACAATGCCTAGAAGCAGCGCGCCCTACCATTGGCCGGGACCTCCGCCGGCGCCTTGACGTCACGACACACAAAGGCCGTGCTTCGGTTCCTCTGCGCTGATTGGGCGCAATCCTTGCTTTTGATTGGTTGTTAAAGTAAGCGTTTGATTGGGCACTGCGAGGCGAGAAGGGGCCAATCAACGGCGGGCGGGCATTCTGAGCGCTGATTGGACGAAACGAGGCACGATTTGGATCCTACCCTTTGTTGCAAAGCTCCACAATGGGAAGTCAATAGGAGAGGGGAGAGCGGTGGCGGGGCGCGACGGGTTTCACCGGGCACCCTCCGGACAGGCCCCGGTGACCCCCGCCGCCCCCCGGCCCGG